>JASANE010007260.1:0-37506 GCA_030248225.1 Trileptium ribeirensis | reverse complement strand
TTGTCGGAATTAGAAGATGGATGAAAGAAACAGCCAACGACGGACAAGAAACAGCAATTACGAGGAAGTGCTGCATTAAATTGTCAATTCAATCACTGGTGGCTGCCGAATGACATTGGATGAAGGTGATCTGGATTTATCCGGAAGAAGTTTATATACGGATCAACCCGGATTACCGGAGCATGTATTCGGATAAATCTGGCAATTCAGAACGATCAAGGTGAGAAAAAGAGGAAATGATAGACTAAATTGGTGTATGAAGGTGAAGAAAAGATGTGGAAACACAAGGGTACCAAGCAGAACACCAAACGAAGGAGAAGACCAATACAGGAGATGAGAACATCTGAGAAGAAATGGAAATGAACAATAATGACGAGCAAGATCAAGATCAGTCACCGGACTAACAACATCCGCCAATACGTTGAACTGGAGCAACGACTGCCACAGTTCCAGCAAATTACTGGAACAGTCGGTGACAATAGTGAAATGAATGACGAGAAGTTCCAAGAAGTAGAAAATACGATCGGAATCTAGCCAGTTACAAATTCAAGTTGAAGGTCAAGATTGATAGCTGAAAGAAACGATCAAACTCAACCTAGGCAAAGTGTATGATTGATTGGTGTATCCAGAAGAACACAGACGAGTTTGTCACTACAGCGAGAAGTCGAAAACAGGCAAAGAACAATGTTCAAAAAGGCAATTGCAGGGGACACGTGAGGAATTGAACAACACAACGGGAAGAAATTGTCAATCAAAATCAAAAGCAATACCGGCTACAAAAGACAAAGAAGAAAGAATATCAGGAAAAAATTAAAGAAGCTGAAAGCTGGAAGTGGACAAGTTGAAAAAGAACAACGTGCTCAAACAAGAACTGAGTCGCGAGAGATAGCAGCGGAAACAGAAGATCGACAAGTACCGACACGATATTCGATGACAAGTAATCCGAATGAAGAAGTATTTCCAATGGACATAAATACTTACCGAGAATAGTACCACTATAAGGATAGATGAATTCGCCGAGCGAACCGTGGAAATTTCGAAATACAGATCAAGACTTCACAAATCTAAATCATCCCCGAAGTGGTGATAGAATAGCTGCGAACGAGGTACAATGTAATTGAGATCATTTAATCAACCAGAAGAAATAGACTGGTGAAGTACCTGAAGACATATTCTACTACGGTACTAGGCCAACCAATCAAACATTCAAACAAGATGCCGAGCGATCAAGAAATAGATATAAAGAGTATCAGCAAGTGGTTCGACAGTACATCAAAAGCAGCCAAGAATGGATAACGGAATTACTGAAGAACAAATTCAACCAAACATACAGTTTACCAGAAGTGCTGCTATACCACTGGATTACGCCGAAATAATGGACAGACATATCCAATTTGTGGTGGTGTCACGAACGGCAGTAAACCAAAGGTTAGAAAGTTTAAAAACAGTGGCCAAGATGACGAAAGTTCTATTCCAAGACAGCGAAACATAGGTCAACAACAAACAGGTTCTACAAATGCTTGACAAAAGAGTAATTAAAAGATCCAACAGTCTGTGGGCATCGCCTATTGTATTTATCAACAGGAGAGATAGATCAAAAAGATTCTGTGCACACTACAAAATGCTCAACTCAATCACGAAGCGTGACAGTTTCCCGCTATATACCAGGAATCGACGAAACGTTGGACTCGTTACGAGGAGCGACGCATTTCTCGACATTAGACCTCAAGTCGGACTATTGTCAAGTACCGATGAATGAATAAGATAAAGAAAACACCGCGTTCATCTGTCATGACGGATTGGTCGAATTTAATGTCGTGCCTTTTGGGTTGACGAACGCCCTGCAACATTTCTCAACGTCGCATTGGGACCATCTGTGCGACATCAGCCAGATATTGCATCGTCTCAGAGAAGCAACCCTTAATGCAAAAGGTTCGAAGTGCGAATTTTTAAAAGAGGGAATTCTGTTTTTAGGATACATCGTATCGAACAAAGGCATTTCAACAGATCCAGGAAAGATCGAGAAAATACAAAATTTCTCGAAACCAAACACGGTGACGCAACTCAAAAGCTTCCTAGGATTAATCGAGTACTACAGACAACTCGTACACGATTATGGAACAACAACAGCACCGTTGTACAACATCACCTGTAAACTATCAAGGATTTACATATGTTTGCATTACAGGATGAAGCAAAAAACGTAGGAAATTTCAAACAAAATTTTTAAACCGGAATTCCGGTTCCCGTATGGTTTTTGCCCTTCGCCGGAACCGGAATTCCGGTTACTTCCTGATTGCAATATCACCAAAGATAAATATATGTCGCCGCGCAACCTAGATTTATTTCCTGGCTGGCGTGATAAAAAGTATTCGACCAGTACCAAACCGATGCAATTCATCTACTATTGTCACAATGATACGTTCCTGTTCCCGACCCTGCTTGGAATCGCTGCACGCGTTTATTCATGCGCAATCGAGCCAACGGAAAAGCAAGTGATTTGGGAAGTTATTTCGTCGTTGCTCATATCATACAACAGCGGTGTCATGAATATCAAACACGACACCTATACGGAACGCAATGTGGTCGACATCTACGAAGATTAGCAAATGTTGCATCCGGATGTCATCGACGATTTTCACGCGAACATTTATTTGACAACGTCGGTCAAAGGTATGAAGCCTATCGATCCAACTGTGATTCGTCCGGGCGGATTATGGCCCGTCAACAATCATAAATTGGAAAATCCGCAAAGTTATCAAGATGTCGCGAACGAATGATGACGATGTCTCAATTCAGTACCAAAATCTTGTGCCGTTCAAAAAACGCCACTATGGTTGCGGAAGAAGAACATCAAATTAATATGATTCAGGCGAGTAGTTTCCGTGAACAAGGAGTAAAGCACCGATGCTGATTGATCACGCCGGGCGACATGCTCACTGTTATACTAACCGAGCAAGACACTAAACTGGAACGACAATAGCAGATCGAGGACACCCAAGTGCGTCGAATCGTTCGAGGGAAAAAACGTGAACGCCGAGCCACTGAACTGAGCGATCGTGAATTGGCACACAAAGCTGAAAAGCAAGAGCTCACTCACATGAAACAATCACATCAAAGTATTTCGAAAGCAATCGTTTGCTGACAATAGTGAGGAATTGCCACCACCACGGCCGCCATATCCTCTGCATATGATGAAAGCGTTGAATCGACTAACAACATCGAAGTTGTCATCATGACCGGCGGAACTACAACAATCGCAACCAGAAATATCAACACGCGGCTTTACTTAAGGAATACTGTCTGTCGAACAAAAATAATGCGAACGCAGTCGCGGTACCGGAAAAATCAAGGGATCAGTAAAGAACTTCGTCCAAGAGCGACGTGGCGCCCGAGAAGTCAGGCGTTCGCTTTGGCGATAAACGAAAAAGCCGATTTCAGTGGACTTGAGTCACTTGAGTTCAGCAAGATTCGCTGGATGACAGTGATTGGAATCCATGCATTAATTGTATCCAGCTGCCCAACTCCTGTGGGAAAACCTGTAGCCCTATATAACCATCAGCGTAAGCTAATTAAAAATGCCAAAATTCCACAATTTTGGCGTCCTAATTTAGCATTTATAGGCTCGTCCAGCACCTCGCAAGCGCCTAGCTTACTTTAGAAAGAAAACCATCGTGTTTGACTGGTTTAAATAACCATATATGCTCATTATTTATCCCCCAAAAGCAAGAAGTTCGTTGACTTCTTTTAATTTTATCTTATTGATAAGATCCGGTTTCGGCAAAAAATCGAAGTTACGGCTATTTTCGGTTCCGCTTAGTCACTGATAACAGAGTATGGATTATTAAGAAGTTCTTGTTAATATAAATGGTATCAAATCAAGAACAATCCATTGCGCTGGTACAAGTTGTAAATCAGCTACATCGGAGTAAAATAACATGCAACGCAGCCAGTAGCTGCTTTCTTGATAATGGACAGTGTTTATTGAAATTGTGCGAGCGGTATCGCAGTTTATCTCACTACACCATTCCGATCAAAAAATCATTATCATCTATCTAACGGGTATTTGTTGTTTAATGAACATTGTGTTTCACCACTGATCATAAAATTATAGTATATACTTTCTTTTAGTCTCATATAAATCAACAATTTTCAAGTTCCGTATAGAAGAACATATAACATACGTATGTCTAGTAAAGGGAGGCGATTGGAGATACAGCGATATTGTCTAGTATACGCTTCATTCATGTTTGACGCAGTTTACGAAAGCCTGTATAGTGGAAGGCATTTTTGGTCTGGGGGTCCAAAAAACCGGCGTCTTAGTGTATTGATAAACAAACGTTGTTAGCTTTGCCAGCCCCGTCAAAGTTACAGAGAGGCAATAATGTCATCGCAACACATTAAATGTAATGTAAAAGTTTATTACTGCATTTTAAAACCACTTTACCTTTATTTTCTTCATTCGTCTATTTTACTATATATGGTGCGAAGACCAGTTTTTGGTTTAAACGGACCGTTCCGGTTATTCCCCGATACACATCAGGGAATAGTTGGAATTCTGATTCCGGCAAAATTCGGGTCCCGGTTCCGGCTAATTTTTGCCATAATCGAAGTTCCGGTTTCATTTCTTTTGTATATCTGTACAGTATGTTGTGACAAAAATAACTAACACGCGAAACCATAACTGAAACACTATTCTTTAATGCTATTTTATAACATATTTTATATATATATATCAGGGAATAACCGGAACCGAAATTTACCGGAACCGGAACCAGCAACCGGAACCGTCCATTTAAACCGGATCCGGAACCGGAACCGGAACTTGGTCTTCGAAATTTATATATAGTAAAACAGATTATGGAAGAAATGAAGGTATAGTGGATTTAAAACGCATTAAAAAGTAACTTTTACATTAAACTTAATGTATTGCGATGGTATTATTGCCTTTCTGAAACTTTAAAGAGACTGAGGAAGCTAATAATATTTATTTATCGATCAAATATATCGGTTTTTGGACATTCAGAGCAAAACAGTTCTTCCACTATACACCATTGCATATACTGCGTCAAATCCAATGCGCTGACAAAGCTTGGAATCGTAGAATACACACTTTAGCTCTTGTCTCCAGTCGCCTCCCTTTACTACACATACGTTTGTTGCATGTTCTTCTGTAGGAAACTTAAAATTATTGGTTTATATGATTCTCAAGAGAAAATAATACAGAGACGGTAATTTTCTGATCAGTGGTCAGAGACACTGTTTAGACTAGCGTTGGACAAACAGTGCCCGTCAGTTAGATCATAATGATGATAACTTTCTAATCAGAAGCTATAAATGAGACACACTGTGATGCTGCTCGCACAGTTTCAATAAATACAGTTCACTGCCAAGAAAGCAATTTTTAGCTGCGTTGCAGATAACGTTAGTTTACTTCAATTTAGACTGATTTACCAAATTTACAAGCGCACTGGCCGGTGCTTGACGCAATTTATGTTAGCCAAGCATACCCTAAGTACTTCTGCGTAAGCCATACTCAGTTACCGACTTGGACCGGTTTAAGTCAAACGTATCCCACAGACTTCTGGATGTGTAAAATAGCTGCTACAAGCATCGACCTGGCCTTGATTTAACAAACTCCTGCAGGTTATTATGAAAAATTCCTGTTCAAATTATGTGCCCTACTTACGTTTCACACGGCAAATTGGTTAGTTAATCTTTTCTTTTGCTTGGTTGTATTAGAGCTTGATCATTGTATAAGATATATTACATATGTTTGGATTACAGGATGAAGCAAAAACGTAGAAAATTTCAAACAAAATTTTTAAACCGGAATTCCGGTTCCGGTATGTGTTTTGCCCTTTGCCGGAACCGGAACCGGAACACGATTTTCGCCGGAACCGGAACCGGAATTCCGGTTACTCCCTGATATATATATATATCAGGGAATAACCGGAACCGAAATTTACCGGAACCGTCCTTTTAAACCGGATCCGAAACCGGAACCGGAACCTGGTCTTCGAAATTTATATATAGTAAAACAGATGATGGAAGAAATGAAGGTATAGTGGATTTAAAATGCATTAAAATAACTTTTAAATCAAACTTAATGTATTGCGATGGTATTATTGCCTTTCTGAAACTTTAAAGAGACTGAGGAAGCTAATAATGTTTATTTATCGATCAAATATGTCGGTTTTTGGACATTCAGAGCAAAAATGTCTTCCACTATACACCATTGCGTATACTGCGTCAAATCGAATGTGCTTACAAAGCTTGGAGCGTAGAATACGCACTTTCGCTCTGTCTTCAGTCGCCTCCGTTTACTACACAAACGTTTGTTGCATGTTCTTCTGTAGGAAACATGAATTTATTGGTTTATATGATTCTAAGAGATAATAATAATAGAAGGTAATTTTCTGATCAGGTACACTGTTTAGACTAGCGTTGGACAAACAGTGTCCGTAAGTTAGATGATAATGATGATAACTTTCTAATCAGAATGCTATAAATGAGACACACTGTGATGCTGCTCGCACAGTTTCAATAAATATAGTTCATTGCCGAGAAAGCAGTTTCTAGCTGCGTTGCAGATAACGTTAGTTTACTTCAATTTAGACTGATTTACCAAGTTTACAAGCGCACTGGCGGGTGCTTGACGCAATTGGCGTTAGCCAAGCATACCCTAAGTTACCGAGTTGGACCGGTTTAATTCAAACGTATCGCACAGACTTCTGGATGTGTAAAATAGCTGCTACAAGCATCGACCTGGCTTTGATTTAACAAACTCCTGCAGGTTATTATGAAAAATTGCTGCTCAAATTATGTCCCTATCTACGTTTCACACGACAAATTGGTTAGTTAATCTTTTCTTTTGATTGGTTGTATTGGAGCTTGATCATTGTATAATATATATTACATATGTTTGGATTACAGAATGAAGCAAAAAACGTGGAAAATTTCAAACAAAATTTTTAAACCGGAATTCCGGTTCCGGTATGGTTTTTGCCCTTTGCCGGAACCGCAACCGGAACACGATTTTCGCCGGAACCGGAACCGGAATTCCGGTTACTCCCTGATATATATATTACAGGGTGCCCGCGGTCGGGAAAATCCTTGAAAATCCGGGAAAACGAAAAGTGACCGGGAAAATCCTTGAATTTCGGCATAAATCCTCAAAATTCGGGAAAATCCTTGAATTTGGTTGGAATTCCCTTGAATTTTGTTTGGTATTCAGTGAAGTTACTGCGACAAAGTGCAGACGTATATATATTCTTCTAAATGTGTTCAGAATTTTTATCCTAAATGTTACTTATATGCACCTCCGGGTCTAATTGTTTAATGGACATTCGTTTCTATCTTCCTTGTTATATTTATTCAACCGTATTGGAATGACGACGCGTGCCCTAGTTTATATATAGTCAAAGCCTAGACATCCGGATAGTAAACTGTAAGCCTAAATCAAAGCTTGCCCGATGAGGAGCTTGACTGCGAAATGCACATGTTATTGACCGTGTTTAAGCCATGCTTATTGGACGCTGAATGACCCTTTTCGTTGTGCTCAGGCGTCTTTTGCCGCTTGCGGTACGGATCTTTGACCTGATAACCTTATCCAAATCACCTCATCCCCAGCTTGGGTATCGTCGCGTCCTCGGGTAACTAACTATACGCTAGGGGAAAGTAGCACATTGGAGTAACAACTGATAGTAACGAGCGGATAGGCATGTTGTTGAAAGAAGTTGAAAGAAGGGATATGGGATCCAGAAATAGGCTTGCAACAGCGATTTGTCGTTCGGGAAAATAGCCATAAATATTCGGGGAAATCCTTGAAAATAGACTTCTTCTGGGCTCGGGCACCCTGTATATATAATGTCTGTGTGTTCGCTCAGACACCTTTGGTTGCCTCTTTTAATTTCTCAACATACATATATCGATCTCTACTAAAGTTTATAAGGCACAAAGAAATTACGCTAACCGGTCGAACGTTAGCATATTTATAACTTTTTAAGTACTCCGTTGTCCAGGATTTGTTAACTATACAATTTGATATATTTGAGATAGGGCGGAACGGTTCTTGCTAACCAATCGTACGACAGCTAGCGGCTTTCCGGTTCCAGCGAAAATTGTGTTCCAGTTGTGGTTCCAGCAAAGTGCAAAAACCATACTGGAACCAGAATTCCGGTTTAAAAATTTTGTTTGAAATTTTCCACATATTTGCTTCATCTGTGGTCCAAACATAATTGTAATATATATACAATCACAATGATCAAGCTCGAATACAACCAAGCAAAAGAAGAGATTAACTCAGCAATTTGCCATGTGAAACGTCAGTAGGACAATTATATTCAGTAGGAATTTTTCATCTTAACCTGTAGGACTTTGCTAACAAAACAAAACCAGGTCGGTGCTTGTAGCAGCTATATTACACATTCAGAAGTTTGCGGGGTATGTTCGAATTAAACCGGTCCAACTCGGTAACAGAGTATGGATTACGTAGAAATACTTAGCATAAGCTTGGTTAACATAAATTGAGTCACGCACCACCCAGTGCGCTTATAAACTTTGTGAACCAGTCTACATTGAAGTAAAGAGCGCAGCCAGAAACTGCGTACTTGGCAATGAACTGTATTTATTGAAACTGTGCGAGCAGTATCACAGTTTGTCTCACTTATAGCATTCAGATCAGTGGCGGAGCAACGTTGAGAAAAGTGGGGGCCAACTCTTTGTGCAAACATCAAAAGAAACGAGCACCAAAAAATGGTATAAAAATAGTGGAACTGCCTGCATTATAGATACAACGTTCGCAGTGACATGTAACAAGTAGTTCGAGAAGTGTGCAGTGGCATTCAAAAAGTCGAAGTTGGGCAGAGACAAAACTTGACTCAGCATTACCTGATTTAGGAGGGATGACAGCATCATTAGAAAGAGCGGGATACTCAAACTGGAATGTTGCAAAAGTGGTGGGGGTGCACTTTCAATAACATCTTAAAAGTGCGGAGGCAATGCCCCTGTCAAACACTTATGTTAACGAACCAGTTAACTGTTGTATTCTATTCATGTATTTACTGCGCGTCCCCTGGTCTTCATATTTGTTTCAGCATCGGAACATCAGTTCAAGCACCAAGATCTGAAGACAATGTTCGCTATGGCCTTCCCACTTCA
The DNA here is from genome assembly GCA_030248225.1 of Trileptium ribeirensis. Classification (NCBI taxonomy): domain Eukaryota; kingdom Metazoa; phylum Nematoda; class Enoplea; order Enoplida; family Thoracostomopsidae; genus Trileptium; species Trileptium ribeirensis. Next base: position 28,344 of record JASANE010007260.1, on the reverse strand, counting down.
TATTTGCATCCGATAATGCTATCTTCAGTGTCATAAATAACAAAATGTATCGTATATGATATTAATGATGGGTTGTCTTTGCTGTATATATTCATCAACAACGTATGCGATGTCATCAACTTCTTTGCTAATGGCATCATTTTTATATGACATTCAACCGCGAACTAGTACACTAGGTACCATCAACTTCCAACACCATCTTATCAGTCTAATTAATAGCAGTATTATTGCCATGTCCAGAATCTATGGTTCCACAACTATACTCCCACTACTCTGCACACCATGGGTTTGTCGACACCGCCAACATCGCTACCTGCGTCAGGCGATTTACTGTGCTTTCTGGACGTCGACGATCTCTATAGTTTGACGATGAATTTATCAACCATACGTTTCAACACCTCCTACGAGGCAACAAACGGCGTCTTCGATCGGCTCCCGACATCGACGGAAACTGGACGGTGAGAAATTTGTGTTCTTTTTGAGGACAACAACTGTGGGAGGATGGTAACGAATGGGACGACCCGGTCGATGACAAACCCGGTGATACGGCCAGTGATATCTTCACGTACATACGGTCATCAATCCATATTTCCATTCCGCGCCAAATTGAGAGCACGCGGGTACGCGATGTAACGACGAATCTTTGGGCAACAACCCTGGTGTTTTCTAAAAGCCGTCTGGTCCCGCAGCAGAGATCAACAAGTGGCTATATCTCTCCCACGGCTCGAACTTCTAGGTACAGTAATTGGCACTCGTGCCAGCAGTTTGTACGTGAGTCATTGGAACGCGACACGATCGTTCCGATATACCTATTCACCGCTTCTCGCTGTTTGCCGTGTTGGATAAATAGCCCGAAACCACTTTCAGTTTTTGTGGAGAATCGAGTCAAAGAAATTCTGTCATGGCCAAACATCTGCTACCGCTGTGTTAGAACGAAGGTAAACACGGCCGATGTTAATACCCGAGGGAAAACTACTGTAGAGTTGCAATCCTCGGCGCTTTGGTGGCACGGGCCAAGCTGGCGTGCCAACTCAGAAGAATGGAAGAGTTCGACGCTGAACTCCGAAAGACGTCCACGACGACCTTAGCTGTTTTCGCGGGAGAGAGTAAATTTGAATCGGTTCATCAGTTTCTCCCCGGAATTGAGCCAACGCACAACTCATCATTTCAGCGTCTTATTCGTGTGACTTCCCGTGCGCTTAAGTTTGTTAAATTAGTCGTGTGGGACAAACTATGTGATGCCACAAGATCAGCACACCCCCAGCTCAACAAAGCATTTTTATCGATGTCACCTGGGAATGAAGTGGTGGCAGAGGACATACAGCAGTCAAAAATGTTCTGGATTCGCCACAGTCAAGACAAATCCTACGGTAACCTCAGGGCCGTAGCAAGAACCCCTTAGTGAGCCAATTGAGACTCGTGGTAGACGAGCACATGATTATACGGTGTCACAGAAGATTTCAGCATGCGGATCTGCTACAAGATGCTGCAGAACCAAAGCTCCTGCTGGAGATGATCACATCACAATTCTTATTAGCAAGGTGGCTTTTATGAGCGACTTGTCGGAATCATCAAACGATGTTACAAAGCTGCTGTGGGACGCGGATTGCTTCACTTCAGCGAATTCAACACACTTTTCACTAAAATCGAAGCAGTTGTCAACTTCAGACCAATAACGTACGTATATGGAGACTTGTCATCGGGTTTAGTACTACGCCCGGTTGATTTCTTGATCAATTTGCCTAGTGGCATGCCAACAACGGGACCGAACCTCACCTTGGACATGCGCGTCCGATGGTCTTCGTATTTGTTTCAGCATTGGAACATCAATTCAAGGACTAAAATCTGAAGACAGGATTCGCTATGGCCTTCCCACTTCAGATATGCGTCCTATAATGCTATTTTCAGTGTCATCAATAATAAAATGTATCGTATATGATGCGACGTCATTAACTTCTTTGGTAATTGCATCGTTCTTGCATCAGGCGATTTACTGTGCTTTCTAGACTTCGACGATCCCTATAGTTTGACGATGAATTTATCCACCACCTGGTTCCACACCTTCGACGAGGCAACAAACGGCGTGATCGCTCGGCTTCCGACTTCGACGGAAACTGGACGGTGAGAAATTTGTGTTCTTTTTGACAGATTATTGTTTTTGTGGCGCAATCAGCAGGATATAGTTGTTTAGAAATGCCACCGGAGTCGCGCTCAGGCGTTTTGGACAGACTAGTGGCATGCCAACAACAGGACCGAACCTCACCTTGGACGTCTTCGTATTTGTTTCAGCATCGGAACGTAGCTCAAGGGTCAAGATCTGAAGACAGGGTTCGCTATGGCCTTCCCACTTCAGTTATGCGTCCTATAATGTTATCTTCAGTGTCATAAATGCTATAATCCTATAATCCATAAATGCTATCATCTTATAATGCTATCTTCAGCGTTACCCTCAACTTCGAACACCATCGTATCAGTCTAATTAATAGCAGTAATATTGCCATCTCCAGAATCTATGGTTCCGCAACTATATTCCCTCTATTCTGCACACCATGGGTTTGTCGACACCGCGACCATCGGTACCTGCGTCAGGCAATTTACTGTGCTTTCTAGACGTTGACGATGCATTTATCCACCATCCGGTTCAACACCTTCCACGAGGCAACACACGGCGTCTTTGCTCGGCTTCCGACTTCGACGGAAACTGGACGGTGAGAAATTTGTGTTCTCTCTCACAGCCCTCGCCGGTTCCGCCGCCATTGATTCAGATTAGAATGTTACCATCACTATCATCGTACTGACGGGCACGGAGCCTAAACAGTCTGTCTGACCATTGATCAGAAAATTATATTCTATTATTTTCTCATAGAACCGTGTAGACCTATACTTTCAAATTTCCTATAGAATAACATGTAACAAACGTATGTGTAGTAAGTAAAGGGAGGCGACAGGAGACGGAGCGAAGGTGCTTATTCTACGCTCCATGCGTTCTAATCACACTCATTTTGACGCAGTAGACGCAAGGTTGTATAGTGGAAAACATTTTTTTGCTCTGGGTGTCAGGGTTTTTTTCAAAATTCATGCTGTCCTAAAATGTGTGCTTTTAATTAACCAGCAAATACCCAAATACCCTGTTTTAGCGTTACATGAAGGTCAGGCAATGATAATTAGCCGGCTACTAGCAATTTTGTATTAATGCATGCATTATATATATTTATACAATGGACCAATCGGTTATATTTAGCACTATATAATTATTTCAGAATTTATAGACTTGGTCAGTAAACATGGTCAGTTTATAAGCATTCAGCGTTTAAAAATTTTGTTTTTGTGGCCTTTTCATTAAACTATTCAGGTGTACAAAATTTTGTGTTTTTTGAAATTTCACCGTGTTTTTACACTAAAAAACACAAAAAATCCCTGCTTGGTGTCCAAAAACCGACATATTGATCGATAAATAAACATTATTGCCTTCTTCCGTCTCTTTAAAGGTTCAGAAAAGCAATAATGCCATTGCAATACATTATGTTTAATGGAAAAGTTATTTTAATACATTTTAAATCCACTGTACCTTCATTTCATGTTTCATATGTTTTACTACCTACTTATATATAAGGTTCAAAGACCAAGTTCCGGATACGGCTTAAATGTACGGTTTCGGTTCCGGTTATTCCCTGACATATTCGTAATTATTGTTACACATAATTGCCACAATTCCACCCAAAACACTCAAACACATATATATCTAATATTTATATAATCCGTGTATGTCCATTAAGTATTGTGTATTTTTGGTGTGTATTGTTTATGTATTTATTTGCTTTCGTGTGTATTAGGTTATGTTGTATGTTTTCTTGGGCTTGGTGTCACTTAATTTGCATAAACTTAGATGAACACCGTGGTGCGTACCCACATTCTTCGGTGACAAACACGTGTGCCGATAACTAACGGATTAAATCTATCCACTGGGGTTAGCACGCCGCACAACCTCCCTGCATGGTGATAATTTCGGAGTACATCATCAACATCACTCACGGTCCCCGCGAATATTGTCATAGACCTAGGCTAATTTACAGAGTGAGAGGTAGGGTCGACCTGGATACTGTTATATTAGCAGTTCTTCATTTCGTCACAGAGGTATGTGCCTCAAGCTGTCGAAAAACTTTGTTTGCGGTGGGACTCGAACCCACGACATCTCGCCTTTGGAGCTGCTAGCAAGTGTTCTACAGACCAGGCTATAAAACTGCTATCTTCGACAGCTACACACTATAGAAATTCATGAATTCAAACAATCCCTTGTGGTAGATAAGCGAAAATGCGAAATTTCTTTATCTTGCTCGCACATTCGCACTTACCATCTCGACCTGACGTCAAACATCGAGAAGTATTGAGCTCCTCAAAGTACATACGTAAGTAAGCCATCTCATCGATTCCTAGCAACGGAAAGCTATAACGTTTTGTCACTGAATTATGCAACAGGTAAACAGTGCTAAAGCATTTCGAACCATCTTTCTTGTTCGAGTGCAAGATTGAAGATACTCACAAGCTAAACGACTTGCGAATCATGCGCTGATCTGGCATTCCTGAATATGGTTACTCGCTTCATTTCAGTTTACGTACGATAGACGACGTGTTTTACCGTCTTACCAACCGTCGTTTCGATGTAGCGCTCCAGTTCCATGATGATTCCGATATGGACATCCTATGTTTTAAAATATCCTAATAATAATCCAGATAGACATTTTATGCTTCATCCTTTAATATTTTTGCAAAAGACCGCCCCATAGTACCGAAAACCCAGTATATATATGTACAATTCTTTGTTATCAGACTAACATAACAATTAAGTTGAATGCTTTAATGAGTACTATACGGTCTGTAAAGGTAAGTTTGAATTATTGAAACGGAGCGAGATAAGTTTGCTTAAATTTCAGGTATTTTGTCCTTCTATTCGTGACATACCTCTTCACCAGATTGATTGTTTTTCTCGATTTTTATTAGACGCGTAATGACATGTATTTATGCACCTAGCTTTGTATTTGCGCAGCTCCCTGCGTGATGCCTATTTAAATTTTCACAAAAGCGACGCGAAGTGGAGACTTTATGGTTTTGGCCATTTAGGCTCACCCAATATTTTAGGTTATAACTTGCCAGAGGCATCGGATCGAAAATAGGGCAGTTACGCTTTTAACCTAAAGGACGGTACTGGGGCAAAATTTGGTGTAAATTTGGCACAAAAATATTCAGATTTTGTCACTATTTAATACAGATGTGTGTAGGGCATTAGGCTGTCTATGGCTTTCGTTGTTGACCAGTATGACAAAAGCGCGTAGTATGTATCAAATAAGAGAAATGTTGGGTCCTACGACGTATAAATCTCTTCAAACTATATATAATTTTTCTTGATATTCATAGTTTACAAATTTAAATTTTTTTTATGTTTTTGGTCATTGAAAGAAAAAATACAGTACGGTTTTGGTATATATGGCCATAATTACCATAGCATATTGCCGGTTATCATGGGACATTAAGTGGTCGGCGGCACAGTGATCTGAATTTGAAACTACGAAATGGTCGCTAAACGCAAAGTAGCCAGCACGTCTGACCTCGACCTGCTAGATACTAGCATTATATTGTGTCAGAAATGTGAATATTGTATAAAACGATCTTTAATTTGATGCAAACTCTTTACGATATGTTGTCAATGGCATTTTAAATTCATTGACACCACCAGTAGATTTACTCCGTTCAGCACCTAAAGTGATATTTCTTCTATAAAACTAAATCAAACTAATCTTGTTTACTAATTTTTTATAGAATATACACTTGGCTTTTCCAAAGTACCAAAATTGTACCTGGGGGTTCCCTATCCCGGAACTGGGGAACGGAACGGAAAATATCTGGTGCTATTCTCCGAGTTGAACGATTTCGGAAAGTATTGTATATGTCAAAAATGTGTAATTTGGCAACCAATTGCAATTGCTGCTACATTGTTTTTTGGCGATTTTTATCCTTGCATGGCGAAATTTGAGGATTTTAATCAAAATATAGAAGGAACATTTGCATGTTTTTTATCCCACCAGAGAAAAATTTGAAAATTTTTAGTCGAACAGGAAAGTACTACCTGAAATGGAGATGGATAAAATTTACCTGTGAGGCATGAACTGGGACAAAGCCGAAAAACATGGCCCGCGTCCTCTCTTTAGGACAGCCAGTATAAACACAACAAAGATAATAAGCCGCCTGCATGAAAAAATAATGCTTCAATATTCCAAATTTTTGCCAAAAAGCGATATAAATTCTAGTCAATGAACTTGAAATGGCTGTAACGATCTGATTTGGCTCATATTTTTGTAATATAGCACTTGACGGAATTTATTGAGTTCTCAGTGTAGAGATTGAAACGAGCGTAGCGAAAAATTTTCACTGTCGACGGTGACCGTTTCCAGGTTTTGGTTGGGCACACATAACGCAACCTTGGTTGGGTGAATTGATTCGCGCAGTACTAATTTGAAAGGTTGAAAGCTTAATATAGCCCCTTAGTTAGGCGCGAAGCCCGATTCCAACATATTCTCTTGAAAGCGGGCTGCATGGGCTCAGGTCGGGTTCCGAAAGGCCTGAAACATGATGGTATTTATTATACAACCGGTTAGATATCTGAGTCAAATTGGGTTCATTTCGTACTGTAAACAAAACTGAGTTTGTATAATGCTTTGCTTAGCTATGCTGCTCAAATTGGCTCATGAGACCTAGTATATACGAAAACGGAAATATCTTCGCAGCCGTTCCAGCTATATAGTTCTTGATCTCATTTTATAAAGCAATGTATCCCCTCTGTATCCACAAAGCGATGCTGTTATTGACATTATTTGCGCTGCACGGTTGGGTCAAAACTGGTTTTGAATGGGCCCCTGAGACCAAAAAAAAACACGAAAAGGGCAAATAGGGAACCGTTCGATGTGTATGGGTGTTATGTACTAGTCTCAATTTGTAAAGAAATTATTCGTCTATATCTGCAAAATGCGGTGCTGCTGTTTTATTGTTTACGATGCAGGGTTGGATCTAAACTGAGTTTTGAATGAAGTCCAAAATACACGAAAATGGTAATGTCTCCGGAAGGGCTCCCGGTATATGGGTGTTTTTGTTCTCGTTTTGTGTATCCTCTAAATATCTGCAAATCTTGTTTTGGTATTGCAATGTTTACGCTACAGGTTTGGGTCAAAACGAGTTTTTAAATGGCCTATAATACCCAAAAAACACGTAAAAGTGCAATTACCTCCGCTACTGTCGAGCTATATGGATATTGTGTTTAGAGCAATTTATTCTCTGTGTACTTGCATATTGTGAGTCCCTAAATGCGCAGTAAGCGGGTATTTCTCGTTAACTATTCATTTAAATTGGCTGATATTTGGGTCTTTTTGTAATTTTGATGTTCTATATTGTTGTGTACGTTTCCCTAAATTACACATTCAACAAACAATTACAATTCACCGTCTTGGCAATAAGACAAACTGCTAGTATACTAAGGATTTGTCTCATGGCCAAGAAAGTGAATTCTTAGTGTATATATATAAAAGTTAGGAAAACACTTACATTTCGTTAAAGTCGAAGACCCAAAACAAAACTCAAATAATAGAGCACTACGTACAACAATTATAGAGCTTTGTTCTCTAAACGAAATGAGCCCAAGCTCGGTTGAATCGATCTAGTCGTTGAGCAGATGTGGCCAATATGGTGTTTTCGGGGTTCCTAGAGTCCATTTACAACCCATCTTAATCCAACCCTGCTCGACAGGTGAGGTCAATAGCAACGCAGCGTATATAGCTGTATAGAGCTTTGCTTTCTGAACAAAATGAGCCCAAATCCGCCCAGATCACACTGTAGTTGTCGAGATATGACTCATAACGTATTTTGGTTGGATCCCTAGGGACCATACCCACCTGGTCCTTTGCAGGAAAAGGTTTTGGACTCTGTTTTTGCGTCTAACTCTGATTTTTGCGCACAAATAGACATTTTAAGCTTTCGAATGAGGTATAGCACGACCTGATCTGCCTATCAGAAGTTGAGTTATGCATGCCACACTAAAAACCCACAAACCGACGCTGCCAAATTGCACACTCCTGGCTAGTAAGAATTCTTCGCTTCGCTCGTTTCACTCACACACTCAGAATTCAATTACGTTTGGACTTGAGATGGTTGGTGGGCTGTCTTTAATGTTTAGCTTATAATTTTTCTATATTTATATTCAAATTTTCGTAAGTCTTATCGCTGATGTTGTTCCTGATAGCAGGTGCGTTTTGTTTTATAGCACATTCTGGCGTTCTCTAATTTAATGTAAATATTTCTTTAACCTGTTGTTTATAATATTGTAGATATGTCAGTATACGTAGTCGAGTTTATAACATTGTAGGGTCTGGTTACACTTGTAACCGGTGGTGCCAGCGGTCTTGGTAGAGCAACAGTTGAACGCTTAGTCCGTGATGGGGGAAAAGTTGTAGTCGCGGATTTACCGTCCTCAAAAGGAGCCGAAGTCGCTGCGCAGTTAGGCAAGGATAACGCCGTGTTTACACCCTTAGACGTGAGTGTAGTCTTTTCCAATTCTGGTGTAATTTGCTTCTCTATAGCTTTAGACCGGCGTGAAGCTGGTGTTTGTCTGGATGTTTGCTTTTCTGTATTTTTACATGCTATCCCATTTTAAGATTTATTACAGCAAGATTAGTGCGCAGCTTAAAGGTCTAAGTTTACAGCTCGCGTATATATTATGATGCGCACTGTTTTAATTTAAAACCAAATATCCATTGCTAAGTGAAACAAAGGACGTGATAGAATTAACCATGATGTTTGAAAAAACTTCGTGTGAAATCGAACAAATGGAAATTTCAGTAATTTTTCTATTCCCAACACCGTCTTACCATCATTTGCCCGCTACATTAATACGTGCATTATTTATGAACAATGTAAAATTTTTATTTCTACCACTAATGTTAATTCCGTCAGCACGTCATATCCTAACCGGTACTAATTTTTGGTGACATATATCTGTGGTTATCATTATTCTTTTGCTTCTTAGGTTCAATCAACATCTGATATTGAAAGCTCTCTCGAGGAGTGTAAAAAGAAATTCGGTCGCCTCGACGCATTAGTCAATGCTGCTGGTGTTGGTGTTGCATTTAAAATTTACAATTTCAACAAAAATTTGCCTCATCATTTAGAAGATTTTGAAAAAGTTTTTAAAGTAGGTTTATTAAAATATTAATGCGAACAATTGGAGTTTAAAATGGTGGATCAGTCAACTTTGCTCAAATGTTAATATTACGTGATGCACTTGGGTCATACATTGCTGGCTCTGTTTATTTTTATTCCCGCGTAGCGACGTGTGGCTGTTCGTAAGACGTTGGTTTTTGCAATTAAAATCATTGATAGCAAAGTTAGTGTGGGATCAAATGCCTTTACAATATAGTACGTGCGAATTGTGTTTCAATTGTCGTTTTCATATCAGGAATTTCTGTAAACTTCAATTCCTGCACACTTCTGAAAAACGTTTTCTCTGAAAGAGGATTATTCTTTGTTGGACTCCCAAGTTTATCAATTTCTACAAACTAAAAAGTCTAATATTGAAAAAAAACATCCTCATTTGCCATTTTATCGAAAACATGTAAGAAAATATTGAAATATCAACACACTTTGGCATTGTTTTTATGAGAAAAACTTTGATAAAATAGCTGAATTTCTGTTTAGCATGTAATGTAACGCCATTTTGAGAAAAACGGGGCAAAGCCGATCTCTTTGCTATCTGGAAAATAACTACGAGCTTTACAGATCAATAAGACAGGTGAATTTTTGAATTCCGCTTGTTGTGAACAGCATCTGCTCTCGGTTACATTACATGGTACACGCGGCCGCGAATAACTGGGAATTGCTCGAAAACCGGGAATATGATAATAATTTTCCGACGAAACATTAGAATCTTTTGAAACGCAACCGTTTTCTATTTTAAACACAAATATTTCGGCTCCGAACTCAACATTGAGTATTCGCGGAGATATTTATTGTCGGTCATGTCTACTAGTGATGCAACATCATTTCAGAGAGGTCGATTCGGAATAGGCAGGTCAACTACACCTGTTCCAGATTAAGTATGTCGTATTAACGTGGTTCCGGGATAACATGATTAAACAGGGTACTCTATTTGGCAACAGTGACCTTATTTGGATAATGTATTAGCATCTAAGTGTTATTAATACTTGATAGAAAATTAAGGAAAAATAGAATGTCTTCTCCCTGGGCTCTCCAAATTGTTAACATGAAATTTTATACACTTTTTAGCAGGGTTCGTTTTCAATAAGATTGTGTTTAAGCAGCCCAATCAGCAAAGTGATGTTAGGATCTCAGCACATGCTTAACTACTACATTTAATCTCAGCATCTCAGTCTGATGTTTTGTAATACTCCTGGGCTGTCCAAATTGCAGGGAGGCTGGCATTTTTCGGTTCCCCCTGGTTCGGAACAGCTGCCCCCGGTTCATGGCCCCTGGCAAAATGTTGGGCTCCCCTAGACTCACCGCCTCTTGGAAAATTTTTTGTTACCAAATGTCCAAAGTATATAAAATCTGATCAAAAATTTACGTTCTGAAGCCAAAAATTTTGCAAATTTTTTCAAAATTTGTGTAATAAAATCGACGTGACGCTGCTGCATTACGCACTTCCCCAACGTAATGCCTATACGACCCCGGCTATCGTGACTTCAAGGGCGGATCTATTGGATAAATTTTCTTTTATTCGGGTCAGGCCCAAGAAATTACGGAGCTTAGCAAGCCGCAGCAGCGCTTCACAGGATGTGTTCTGATCCTGCCGGACGGGTTGCGCACGTAGTCTACGAGGTACTACCTTTGATGTCCCCAGGGAGGTTGGCTCCGCACCTGCTCACAGGCCAAAGAGACCAGACCGCTATTCCCTATCCACATTTATCCCGGGAAGTATAAAATTTTGAGTATTTAGGTTTGATCGAAATTGATTCCCACTTTCTCGAAGCGATTAGTTCCTTTTAATATAGCCAGTGGCCTCCACTAGGGTCCGACAAATCCCTAGACGTTTAACGTCGGATTCGCGCGTGTTCCTATTTGGGGTGCTCAGCGTGAGTTGTAACTTTTCCTAATTGAGTCGCACGGGTCGTACTTACTCTATAACATAACTAACACACTTAGAGGTAATCGGCGAGTCACGCTAAGGTTTGCTTCTTCAATGCGCGTGTCAAACCTGAACGTGGGTCGTCGATTGGGGTGACGTATTTAGAACCCCTTTAAATACCTATCGCTACTAAGGGTCAGCAAAACACTTGAACAACTTGGGTTTCACTTTAGCATTTATTGATGAGTCACAAAATTGGGTACAGACAGACACATATTGTACGGGCGAATACAATAGGCACTAAGTCACTGATACGGTACACTGATACGAGAATGAGCAGGGCGTCGAACGGAATGGGTTGCGGAGTCATCGCCTTTTTTACTGAACTCCCACAGCTGAGTCAAATCACGGCGTGTTCTGTGAGGCCTTTTCTAATGACAGCTATGCTTACCTTAATCATAGAAACGATGGATCAAGTCGAAAGCCAGTACCGGCAAGCAATACGGTTAGTTATCGATAAAAAGAGGCGCCATTAAACTAACCACATGCTCGGAACTACGAGGGCTAATGTTAGAGGGGGTACTCCGACAAACAGCAGGTTCGGGTAAGCGAAAGGCAGAAACGAAACAAGACATACGGGATCAAGCGTACAAAGGGGTTGTTCGCGGGTCTTCATCTTGCTCATCCTAATCACGAGACTATGGTACATGATAAGTAAGCATGGGTAGCGATTGGTTTAAAATACGGCATAATATTGATACAGGCGAGAAATGGTACAGATGTATATATATTGACAAAAAGGAAATCTTAGGAGGCAATCGTGGTACGACTCGTTAATTTCCTAGAATGCGACAACGTTACAATATCCAAAATTGTCCTACTCACATACATACCTACAAACAGTGACCATGAAATTTTCGACAGTATCTATAGACCTAATAATTAATTTTGGTTCTGGGTTCCTATAAAATGAAAGATTCGGCTGGCTGTATAGACATAACTGAAAAATTTCCTGTTCGAATTCCTTACAAGTGTACTTCAAAAACACTATGGCAAACGTGACAAAATTTTGGTCTTAGATCACGGCTAATCCATGATCTAAATAACTGCAAAAGTACACTTTTCATGTCCACAGATGTAGACTACCAATGTGCTAAAGCCATCGTGTAGACTTATCTCGTAGATCACGCGTGGGTCCCGGTGGACTAAGGTAGGGACCTGAATTTTCAAGCTTCTCCTAATACAAAATTATAGTCTTAATTTACTATGCGCGTGATGCAAAAATTCGAGTGGTGTGCGGTTGGGTTCAGCTTCTAATTTTATAAATTTATGTCGTTAATTTATCTTAAATGCGCTAAACGATACGCTAAAATGTGCAGGTAGGCCACTACCGGAGTAATGAGCCTTTCTTCTGGAGCATTCTTAGTTCCTATGGGTTAACAAATTTGGGGTACTTAATTGAATTTTCTGGACACATTAACTACGTATTCAGCTTAACTGACAAAGTTAGGTCATTGTCTTAAAACGATTAATTCGCTTATTAATTCCTACTAAACAGCTTTATGAGCAAAGTTCAGGCGAGTCCCTGACTATCTATATAATATAGAATTTGTCCGGAAAGGAAATTAACTAATGCCGGAAAGCGGTGGTGCGTCATCCTTTTACAAATTTTATGTCAACTTTGGGGCATGGGGGCAGGGGTAAAAATTGTGTTTCGGTAACTATAAGTTTAACTAGAACAAGGACTATGCTTAGCGGTGCCCCATCGGTCATCGGCGCTATTCTAAACGGGCTAAAACCTGAGTTATTTTGACTCGAAAAAGGCGCTCAAAACGAGCTCTATTTGGTGCTAAAATTGAACCAGTATTTCGGGCGATTTCTACTGACAACGCGAGTCAATAAGCGGAGGCCCCGGTTGTCGGGACAACCGTAAAAATTTTGTTAACTAGATTTTACTCGGTTTGCTCCTTAAATTGTTCGGTTCCTAATTTTACTTAGATTTTGGGGTACAATTCGGTTGGGGCTAGGGAAAACCTTCAATTTCCAGTAACTTTTTTATTTGCCAGCATTTCTCTGTGAAATTTTGCACAGGGGCTGGGCTCGACGTTACGTATCGATTTTCTAGGACCGGGTCAACGGTCCTCACAAAAAGAGGTCGGTCGGGCCGAGACTCGATAGACCCGATATCGCGTCTAGCGACATCGTCAATTTTGTTACTCAAAAATAGCGCCATTACGATCAAATTTATCAACTCTGGTAAATTTGATATTTCTTCTACATTGGCAGCGTATAAGAGTTTCGCGACTGCGATGCAGTCGTGCTGCCTTGATGTTAATACACAGAGCAAGAGGGCTACAATGCCGAACTATACTGACTATGTGTACTAGAGCTGAACTGCAATCTAACTATGAATATACTTGTATGGGCAAAGAGGTTTGTGAATTCTATAGAAAACCAGAGCGGCTTTTGCGCTGCTCGGGCTTAAATTTATTAAAACTTTTGACCGGGCTTTGCCTATAACTCAATCAAAAGGCCAAAGGGGCCTCTATTTGTACCATAAAAATCATCGAGATTCCTGGAGGAAATTTTAAGTTGTAAACAGTTAAAGTTTTAGGTGGGGGCGGACCCCTATCGGGCCATCAGGTGTGTGATTCCGACTTGATAAAGTTGTGTTTTAGGGTGGTGTCCAGTAACGGACATCCCTACGAAGAAACAGCGAGAGTTTCACCAAAATTCCTGTGGAGAATTTTAAAATATCTTAATTTTACTTTTTGGTGGGGGTTAGGCCTCTTCGGGGCCGTCGGGTTTGGGGTTCCGACTCGAAACGGACATGTTTTAGAGTCCTATTCGTTAGTAGACAGTACTACGAGGAGACTGCCAAAGTTTTAGCAAAATTCCTGGAGAAAAACTCACGATATTTTGGTTTTCATATTTTGGTCGGGGCGACCCCTTTCAGGATCGTCGGGTTTAGGATTCCGACGCGAGGCTTGCACGTTTTAAGTACCTAATCATTAGCTTGGATCCATTACGAGATCCGGATAAAATTTTAGCCAGATCCCTACAGTAGTTCTCAAGATGCGCCAAAGTTTCTACCTAGGTGAGCAGTCTCGCCCACGAGGCATTATGTCAATACGTCTACTGGTGGTTCGATACAAAATTTTGGCATGCGGACGGAGCCTATAGCATCATTCTTTTATTAACAATATTTAACTGGATTCCTAAGGTAAACTAGTTCAAAAACACTAATGAACTCCTACTAGCAAAGCGTCGGAAATAAATGAAGTCCAAAGAAGTCGTACAACGCATAAAATCTTGCAAACAACTTTTGATAAAATACCAAATAAACTTGCGTGACCATGGATGATTCGGAGTTCCAAAATTTATTTAACCTCGGTCGGCTCAAACTAAAATTTTCAATCTTAACTCAACTCAGGGAATCGTGTAAAAGTACTTGACGCGAGTGTCGCGTTTGTTTGTGTCCTAACTCATTGACCGAGGGAGGTCCGGTATGACTTCGGGCATCTATTCCAATTATCTGAGTGTCCAACTACGGCGACGGGTCGCGGGACGAGCTAGGGCGGACCGGTCTATCATGCAAAACTCGAGTATGGACAGGGATTCCACGGAGACTTAGCGTTACTTCCAATCAACACGTTTTTCTACTGTACCCTAGTTATTTCTACGAGCGTACTTAACCTAACTGGTTTCAGTGCTACGATGTCCTAAAGACATCCCTCCACGTCCATACTTACAGCGCTCAAGTCTTTGTTCCACCATCCATCGCCCATCCACGTACACGCCCCGACCAATCACGAACGTCGACATTACTCAGAAAATCAAAAACGAAAACACCGTAGAAACTAAGCGCCAGAGCCGGTCTGCAGAACGACCGAACTCTACGCTGCCGAAGTCATACTGAACTCTGTAGAGCTCGTGCATCTCTGCTTTTATACTCGGATTTTAAATTTTAAATTTTTGAAATAGTTTTCCGTTAAAGTGCTTATTCAGCACTTTTGGGGCGATTTGGCCCCATTTCCTAAAGACTTTAGATCAATATTGTTATCAGTCCAAAATTTAATAAGTCTTGGACCATTTTGATATCAAACTTATGCGCAATGTGGGTGATTTACGACCGCTTAACTGCAACATTCCAAGGACTTCTACTGGTTTTTAAACTAAACTGTACAAATTTTATATAAAACTTAATATTAACTTTATTTAAAACTTTTACTCCCTAAACTTTATAAACTCTATCGCAACTTCACAACCCCGGCTGCATATCAAACGAATGCTGCTGCTAATAATTGTCCAAGAACGGCACTGTTGACTGCAAACTTTATGTGTCAACTCTATTGCAAGCTAGTACGGTCGAACCACTGATAAGAAATTCCAAAACATCAAGCTGTATATGAAGTTTATATTAATTTAATATAAATTGGCGAGGTTTCGAATTAAATAATATTTATTTAGCAGCTGAAACTACTGCAACATTGACGACAAGCCACCAATAGAATCAATTTTAATATAATTTTGCTATTAAAGAGCCTATTGACATTTCCAGTTTAATATTAAAACTGTGTACTCTCGTATAAACATCTGTGCTTACACGTTTGGGACCTAGCTTCCAAGGGAAAGAGACTCAACATGTCCGTCCGAACAAAATGATATGTAACAGGACCGTGTTCGGTCTACAGGGGGAAGATGAGCTCTTGGGGGAGGGTCCATGTCAAATTTTTCCTGGGTAGGGTGTTTTAAACGGTTCCCGCGAGTTCGGGGTACACTTTTCTGGGGTGTTTTATAGATAGTTGAGTTGGTCTCGACAAGGGGATCCCAACGAGCGGTTACACGCCGGTCGTGGCGTTATGCCCGAAATCTTCGTATGGGGGTATATAAAAGTGGGCACAGCGGGACCGGTCCGGGCTCAAAAGAAAATCTCGGGTCTGGGGATCAGAACGATATTGTGTACATATTTTGTGACTAACATTCGTCGAGTTATTTAATTAATTGTGTTTTATTGGTTAACGTACATAGTTATTGGCTCATAAGTCCGTGGATCCGGGTCGGATCTCCACGAAGCCGGTCTCATTGGAAAGACGCCAAAATTCTCTATAAGAAATGTTAAGTGTTAAATTTTCGAATTCCCAACGGTTCCGGAGATATGGGCCGGAGCCGATATTTTCGATACCAAATTTTCCTAAATTTTGTGTCTTATCTCGACCAGCGAAAACGAACACAGGTAAATAATATTTCATAGAGCATCGCAAGTTACCAGTGTGACGGTAACTATTGAACACTGGGAAATTTAAGATTTCGTATTTGAACTTATATTTTTCAAGAAATTTTCGGGTATCCGTCACGGCCAGTCTTTCCTACAACATACCAAAATAAACTTTGAGGTCCTACCATGCGGGTTCGGGCTATTGTCGCTTACACATACATATTGGGTTCAGCGGGGAGTCGTACCGTCCTGTAATTTTCTTCGAATCGAGTATGGCGAAGGCTCGCCGTACCCGCAATTTCAATGTACAGAAATACTACTTTTCAAACGCAACAAGTCCCTAGAATTTTCAAGACAAATCATTCCCTTAAGGGTACCTTCAAACTAATACGATACAAAGTACAATACATGGTGCGAAATTGCAACGATTAGTGGCGCTTTTATGACCAATAAAACAATTAATATACAGCAAATATAGGTTCATAATCAATGGTACGACATATCAATACAATGGTAAGAATGGTACAAAATCCTGGCAAATGTCGGCGATTTTATGGCCTCTGCCAGCACAACATACGGTATATACATAACGATCATAAACGGTATGGAATTGTAACGAATTGCAGGCGCTTTTATGGCCTTTATAGCACACCAAGTATGGTACGAATATGATACGACAATGACATCTATATACACACATATACAGACACAAGTGTCTTCGACTCGGAACGCCAAATGGTACATATATACCTGAAAACGTGTACAAACGGTTATGGTAACTCCAAAGGTATATACATACACATGCAAATGTACGATATGATCATGGTAATATGAATCAAATACATAGCAGGTGCCTTTATGACCATCCAACAAATTACTCCAAAACAATGGTAATATACGTATCTGCGATTTAAATATGCCAGCGAGTCTTTATGGCCCTACTATCAATAACTACGTAACTATATACGTGTATACGGCAATATACTTCGTTAATTCGGCATCCTCAAAACGTTAATAACGGTATCCCTTTTGATCACGAAAAACTGTCGGCGGTGCGGGCCGAGATACGACAAAAATCTTTGATTCATAGCGAAATTGATATGCTTTTGCTATATATATACATATACATACGGTTTACAAAATGGTGACGGCAGAGCTTCGCCGTCGGTACGTATCTTCGGGAAGGATTCGACTTATATATTCGCTTGCTCGGAGAGGGGTTACAGATTGGTTCTACGCCCATTTATGTACATATTTCGGTGCCACGGTGGGTTTCGTAGCCGACTGGGTTATTTCTGTGGGGTGTTCTACGTTGGGGCGTTCGCCACTAAATTAGAAAATGTTGCCCATTACGCTATGGCCAGGATTATTTGGGAATTCGCCAAAACGTTGACCATTATACTGTGGACAGGATTATTTGGTATTCGAAAAATGTTGGCCATTGTACTGTGGACAAGATTTTTTGTGTTCGAAAAAATGTTGACCATTACACTGTGATCAGGATTATTGATGTTCGAAAAATGTTGACCACTACACTGTGGTCAGGATTATTTGGTATTCGAAAAAATGTTGACCACTACACTGTGGCAGGTTTATTGGGGAGTTTCTAAATGTTGGCCATTGGGGTGTGGCCAGGATTATCGTAAATGTTGGCCATTATTGTGTGGTCAAGATTATGGGTTTTCGATAAAAGTTTGCCATTAGGCTATGGTCAGGATTAATCCACCTCGTAACGATCCGTATGGATCTGTTACATTTGCATCAAAACAGTTTTGACAGTGCTTCTGACACGATTTTTAACCTTTTTTCTCTTGGCAAAATGCCCCCTCCCCGGCAAAACCAGCCGCCCCGGTTCGGAACTAGGGAGGGCGGCCTGGTTCATGCCCCCTGACAAAATTTTCAGCGAATGGAGAGCCCAGTTCTCCTATATCCTGGATTGTCTTATCTCGTGCTTTTTCAGGCTAGGATTGTTGCAGACTGGGAATAACCGGAACCGAAATTTACCGGAACAAGCAACCGGAACCGTCCATTTAAACCGGATCCGAAACCAGAATCTGGTCTTCGAAATTTATATAGTAAAACAGATGACGGAAGAAATGAAGATATAGTGGATTTAAAATGCATTAAAAATAACTTTTACATTAAACTTAATGTATTGCGATGGTATTATTGCCTTTCGTAAACTTTAAAGACTGAGGAAGCTAATAATATTTATTTATCGATCAAATATGTCGGTTTTTCGACATTCACAGCACAAAATGTCTTCCACTATACACCATTGCGTATACTGCGTCAAATCGAATGTGCTTACAAAGCTTGGAGCGTAGAATACACACTTTCGCTCTGTCTCCAGTCGTCTCCCTTTACTACACATACGTTTGTTGCATGTTCTTCTGTAGGAAACTTAAAATTATTGGTTTATATGATTCTAGGAGAAAATAATATATAGAAGGTAATTTTCTGATCAGTGGTCAGAGACACTGTTTAGGCTAGCGTTGGACAAACAGTGCCCGTCAGTTAGATCATAATGATGACAACTTTCTAATCGGAATGCTATAAACGAGATACACTGTGATACTGCTCGCACAGTTTCAATAAATACAGTTCATTGCCAAGAAAGCAGTTTCTAGCTGCGCTGCAGATAATGTTAGTTTACTTCAATTTAGACTGATTTACCAAGTTTACAAGCGCACTGGCGGGTGCTTGACGCAATTTATGTTATCCAAGCATACCCTAAGTACTTCTGCGTAAGCCATACTCTGTTACCGAGTTGGACCGGTTTAATTCAAACGTATCCCACAGACTTCTGGATGTGTAAAATAGCTGCTACAAGCATCGACCTGGCTTTGATTTAACAAATCCCTGCAGGTTATTATGAAAAATTCCCGCTCAAATTATGTGCCCACTTAGGTTTCACAGGGCAAATTGGTTAGTTAATCTTTTCTTTTGCTTGGTTGTATTGGAGCTTGATCATTGTATAATATATTACATATGTTTGGATTACAGGATGAAGGAAAAACCGTGGAAAATTTCAAACAAAATTTTTTAACCGGAATTCCGGTTCCGGTATGGTTTTTGCCCTTTGTCGAACCGCAACCGGAACACGATTTTCGCCGGAACCGGAATTCCGGTTACTCCCTGGTTGCAGAGTATATTCTATGGCTTTTAGTTAAAGTGGGGCGTTTACCAGGCACAGTCTTGACTGCACACAATAATAATCTAGTCAGTACTCTAATTTTATCTATCTTCTCGTTCTTAATTTCGACTGTAAGATATTTTGAATTCTTTACATTTTGGTGTTATGTTCAAGTTTTGTACTTTCGGCTAGAGCGCTTCTAAACAAATCTAGTCAGTACTCTAATTTTATCTATCTTCTCGTTCTTAATTTCGACTGTAAGATATTTTGAATTCTTTACATTTTGGTGTTATGTTCAAGTTTTGTACTTTCGGCTAGAGCGCTTCTAAACAAACCATATCCTGCTGTTATATCATTTTAAACAATACCAACTGTGGCATACATCGCAGATCTCTGAATAGATCAAACAACTGTTATAAGTATCAACCTTACATTGTTTTGCTAATAATGGTTAAGACATGTGTCTTTAGGGAACTTGTTGTGCGTTCGATCCTTTTAAGTCTGGAAACGGTCCCGAATGCCCGTGGAAAATTTTGTGAAAAACGACAGAAATTTTGACAAATTGGCTGAAAAACTAGCTAAAATTTAAACGAACAATTGCAACGATTTTGCTAAACAGCAAAATTTGAAAAAATTATGTGTTTATGAAAATTTTGTAAATTTACCACCCCATGAACCAGATTTATCCAGCGAAACTTTGGCGAGAAATTTTGCAAAACAGCTAAATTTAGGAAAATTATAGTTTATGAATATTCAAAAATTTACTATCCCCTGAACCAGACGTATCCATCGAAACTCCACCACTGGCACCATTTGGTCCACCTGAGCCGACGTGCTTTGGACATTTATGAGTTAAGGTAACAATTCTTACCGCGTTAAAATGAACAATTGCTACAAATTTTATATTTATCCTACTTACATTTTGGATTACCATTTGTTGAGCACAAATTTTTTTTACTTATTTTTAAAAGGTATGCGGTACTCGGGATGTTAAAACATATCTTTGTACCGCAGTAGGCGAAAAAATGTAGAAAATTTAAGAAATTATTTCTCGGCTATTCCCGGTTCGCCATGATGTAGCCTTTTGTGGAAAACGATTTTCACATTAATTGGAATATGAATTGTAGTTACACTATTATATGAAGTTTTTTGTTATGACTGAAAAGCAGTTCAATGGTTTCAGGGCAGGAAAGAAGTAATTTGTTATTGACGTTCTCCGCAGTTAACGCCAACGATACTCTGGTCTCTCGACAGAACCAAAAAATTACCTGGGGCTTTGATCTGGGGCCCCCAAACCTCCAAAGTGAGGGAATTTTTCCCAGGTAACCTTGAGGCGGGCTTACCTTCCAGGACACTCGGGTGTATAATTGCTTTTCGTGTCTTTCATGCATTTACAACATTTACGTTGTTTCTGATGCATATTAACCATTTTTACTGAAAATTCGTACTTCTGCATGCCGAACGTCTTTTTACTAAAGGGGTTTTGTAATGGTCGAAATATAAACAATAGTATTGAGTTTTGTTAAAACTGGTTTTGGTTAGTGCGATCATTTTTCATGTCACCAAAAAATACCTGGGGGCACGAAACGGTTAATTAGGGGAATCGCCGAAATCCTGGAATAGCTCAAAAATGCTGTAGCTCCCTCCCCCACCTCTGTGGAGCGGCCAGATACTATAAATTTAGCTGATGATCGGATTAGTAACTCATACATCCAGATATCCTGTATGTTGGTTAAATCTGTCTAAGGAAATTATGCTCTGTCTTACATCATTCACTAAAGAACGCTGTAGAAGTCCCTGGACGATCATATTTATCTGCGCATGATCCTTTCGTAGTAAGACTACTCAATACTATTCTGCAATAACCAGTCCTGTCTTTAGACACATACTTAACAAAATGGTACTCACTATGATGTTTTAACACCGTTTCATCATACCCGCTAAACATGGGAAAGAGTGTAGCGAGTAATTCCTACCGGTTAGAGTGGTACATTCCGACGGTATGCGGCTATGGTTTTTGGGCTGACACGCATAACTCAGCTTCGATTGGGCGAATATCCTCATATGACAGCTCATTCGAAAGCTCAAAATATATATTTTATTCCAACTCTTTCGGGCCTTAAATGTGTGCCAAATGAGCTTAAGTCGCGTCTAACGGGGTCCGACAAAACACGATTTGAATTGTATCTCGACAACTGGTGCAGATATATATAAGTCAAAGTAGGCTGATTTTGTACGGCAAAAAGGCTTCATAAAGCTGCATATTATGCTTTGTTACATAAGTCTTTAGGATGTCGGGTCTGGGTCAAAGGAAATTTTAATTGGGCCCGTGAGTCCCAAAATACACGAAAACGGCAATACCTCCGGAACCACTCGAGCTGCGTAGATGATATTGTTCTTATTTTGTAGAGGTATTCACCGTCTACATAGCAGGACACAGTGTGCTGCTTTTGTCATTATTTACGCTCTACGGTTGGATCGAAATGGGTTTTCAATGGGCCGCTGGCATCCAAAATACACACACGAAATACGACAATATCTCCGCAACCGTTTGACCTATATGTGTGTAGTATTTTGTAGAGCAATGCACCTTTTGCATAATGTTCTGCTGCCGCCATTATTTGCGCACCACGGCTGGGTCAAAATGCTCTTTCAAAGGGTCATGAGGCCCATAATATACATTATAAACGGTAATATCTCCGCACCCCTTCTATGGATGTTACGTGAAAAAATACGGCTAACGCTCATGATTTCTCTATGCATGAATGCTAGTGAATACGATGAATAGGAGGCCACCAGGCAAGTGTTTCATAACTTACTGATTCAGTAGTGCCTGTATTGCATAACTATAATTACATTTACATAATATTATGTTGTCTTGTCGTAGACCCGACGTTTTGCTAATCGCTCAAGTACCCTTGTTTACCACGCACATAACAATACTATTTAGGAAACTTGTCCCATAGTACTTGCAATATAGATGAAATTTCACGGCGCATTGCCGTCAACTATTGCAGTTCTAGCGAAGCTGGATGCATTTGTATGGTGATTATTCTCTGGAATGCATAAATTTTCAAGTTATAATAATTGGCAAAATAGTATGTTTCGCTTTTTATTTCCGCAGGTTTATTCGTAATTAGCGCTAGACCGTGTAACAAGTTACCTGCCAAAAGTATTGCTTTTCGAGCAAGTAGACTACTTAAGCATTGCTCTATAACTTTGCTGTATTTGCAATACTTTGTTCCAATTACATATTGTTATATTATTGTGCAATGCTACTCGTCGTATTATTGGTACCATATTTATTTGTCACCATTCTATTGTTCAATGCTAATCCTCGATAAAAATACAATTATATTACTTGACGGGATTTTTCATCCAAGTTATAAAATGAATTGATTTTGTTTTGTATGCCAATAGCTGATCATTTATCTATGACATCGTCAAAGATTATTAAGTTTTTTCAGACTAACGTATTTGGAACATTCAACGTAACGCGATTGGCCGTGGGACTTATTGGTAAAAACGAATTGGATTCTAACCACCAGAGAGGTTAGTCTTTCTGAGCTGATTTTGTTTTTCAGATTATGGAATTATTCGTGTCAAGTCTCCTTTATTCATCAACCTTTATAAGATACCACGTGTCCTTGATGAGTTTCTCGAGTTACTGATTAAAAATGCATCTAATTTTCATGAAATGTAGAGTGGCGAAATAAACATTATAATGTCAAATTATTCACGGCTGACTTCCCCATGCCAAACCTTACAGTGTTAACCAACTCTTGTGGAACATAGCTTGCACTAGCAGGGTTTAACAATTATTTATTTTGGCTTCAAAATTGCAAATTGATATTTTACAGGCACTATTATAACAATAACCACTAAACTACGTTGATGACACATCCAAATTATGCTACAAGAAATTGTGTCAAATAATGTACAGGTCAGTATGCGAAAAATTCAGTAACTGCTAAAATTTGACTTACTTTATCTGGGAAATGGTATTTCACACTGTATTCACTGTTTCCATCCACTATATTTGATTACACTAAGCATTACATACAAAGTCACGTACGTGAAAAGTCTTTACCAAAACACCGGAAATTATGCCATAGTTTATCGATTTATCTACATTAATACCGTATATAATTTTTATGCATAAGTTTGGATGTTTCTGACACAGTGCAAAATCAAGCAGGTAATTTCTATATCGCACTTAAGGGACAAATCTTAAGGATATAATGAGTAATTACATATTTGACTTCGTAATTTAATAACTTACATACTGTAGAAGCAGAAAATGCACATTTTCAGACAAATATACGTATAGCCATTGTTTTGTCTAGATACACCCAACGTAATTGTATTCTGCAACATAGGCCTCCTAGGTAAATCACTCATCGGAACCTGCTGCATGAACCGATTACTCATGATATTCAAAATATCTGGTGTTGCGATAAACGATTGTAAATATTATATTTGGATACCTACAAGAAGAACTAGTATACTCGCAAGGTAGGGTGAGATGGAGCGAAGTTTGTTTCATCAAGTGGCATTTTATAATCACTTGTAGCAAGCTTTATGTTTGATGTATATTACACTAAAATATCTGTAGTCCTGATGCCATTAAAACACTAAACCTTGTCAACGCTAAACCCATAGAAAACAAATGAAGTGAAGGAAATGTTCATGATGGTCTCTACATATAACAAACCATCGTGTAGCGAAGCTAGTCCTACTAAGTTTCAACAAGAACCCGTAGGATGTATAATGTAGCACTCAGGACCTAGGACTCAGCTCATCACACAAGCTTAGTATAAACCTCCAAGAAATATCAGAGACACAGGACTCTCTGAGCAAAATCAGTCACGGCTAAGTTAACTAATTCAATATTAAACACAGAAAGTTAGGACACACACTCACTAAAACCTCTCTTTTATTATGCCCCACGTATTACTATAGTCAAGAATGAACAACAATTGAAAACGATGAGAGCGACCGTGAGGTCTAATAGTACTGCAGGGCAACCACAGTTAAAATTCTCACAAATCAAAGAAGCGGATAAGCGTCCTCCCAACAAAATCTACCTTATAATGTAGGAATGGAATGATCGTCCTTCCTCACACAACAGATTAATGCTAGTGTAAATTAATCGAAGAGCTACTTACCAGCTGCGGTTTCTTTGGAGATTAACTCCCCGACTGAGCTGTGCAACTCGCTTATATACCCGAGAGCTTTCCCCAGAGCTACGAATTCTAGGAAAACCACCTACCTAACAAAATTTTAAAGTGCTGCCTCGATGGTATGTGCTTTTAAAATGATTTTGCAAAAGTTATCTAAATAAAATGTTCAGTGTTCTGGGCTAAAATGCCGGCGACCTAACGATTAAATGTTACGATGATCAGCAGAAAGGATTTCTGAACAACCTTAGACATTATGTTTCAGTAAAAATAATGGTGCAGTTTAGTGTACTGTACTATTTGAAGTGCACACAACAATAGCATTCATCTAATCGAATTTTTTTCTTTCTGCTATATGCCATCACACCGCTGCTATAAAATTTTCAATCGGCTCTCAGTGACATTTTTTTAGCTTACTGCTGTTCCGAACAATAAAATTATTAATCTTTACTGTACTCTTCGTTTTATTAAAACTATAATCCAATAACTCAAATCATGATATGTTTGTATAGTTCATAAAATTAACCGCACCACAACAAATAATATCGCACTTTAAATCCAGATGCCAAACAATACTTCAGCAGACTACTTGGTAATATCTTAACTTCAGTCCAGCATATCCAACTGTAGAACCCGTCATTACAGTGATATTTCGAAAGAAAAGGAATTTAATATTTCCATGATTGGAACACACCCAATGACCGAAACACCTTACAATAACTAATTTGCTAACCGATTGCCAGAATAAATTTCGGCCCAGAGAACGTTCACACATCGAAAGCCAGTCTAACATTTTGTCGAAAAGAATTAATCCGTATTCTCACACTTCGTGACAAAATTTAATGACGCTGATTATGGCTAAATCTTTACAAAACTTAATATATATAGGTTCTATACGAGAATGATATAGCTCTCAGAACAATCCTTTGTTTGTTTTTCGGAGCAAGACCATGAAAAGCTTCTTCGGAGTTTTTTTAACTGTCAGAGCAATTCAGGTCGACATATATTTATTCAACCATAGATATATACACATACTTTAACCGGTCCAACAACTAGGAACGCAGTGGCCAGTAGCGATAAGAATTTACAGCAATACTGTTGAGGCGGTGAGATTGACCACGTGATCGGCCAACGTTGTACGAATAAATGATTACGACATAAATAACAACTACCGAAGGACGCTAAACAGGTCCGTTTTATATCGTAATGTAGGCTAATAAAACACATAGTTAACAAACACAATATATAGACATCGAAAACTCGTATTCGTTGAACGTGAGTGCAAGACATTTCGGAAAGCATATATAAATACAGAATCACAATCTGATCATAACACCGGAGTGCGTAGCTATATGCAAATCAGGAAATTCTCGAATTTGTTTACATAAGAATTAAAAGCTCTAACTACACAGTTCAGCTGTTGGAAAATACAAAATGTTTATTTTTGGGGAATTAGTACTACTCTCCTTTCAAATCACTCAATCTATATACCAACCGAGCACAGACAAGCGTGTTGCAGCAGTTTTAGAGGAAAAATGGCTAAGACCATGATCTATTTGTGATTCCAAATAAACACATGCTAAGAGCAAGTATCTCAATAGATGAAACAATTCTTTTCTTTTACATTTTCCATGAATCATATCATGCCGCAAATTTTCAGTTTGTTTCTAAACCACGCAATTTCATGACATAACGTTGGCAGGCTGAGACGATCACAGTTACACGGCTCCATGTTTTAAGGGATAAGCATCGAGATTGACATTAGAGTATAATGTAAGTTCAGTCATGTGTACCATGTGCATACAACTCCATTTCCTCACGAAATTATATCGTACCATATGCGACACATTTGCCTTTGAGTTGGCCAAAAAGCGCTACCCGCAATCTAAAATATGTGTCCCCGATAATACACATTACTAAAACTAGTCAGCAGTAACAACATGGCCGCTTATTTATTCGCGATACAGTTTCGGATTAAAAATCGAAGAGGAAATTTGTAATATTTTCTTTATCTCTAGTTGCACCCCCAACCTCGACATTTATGATTCACATAAACTTCACCAAATGTGATCCTTTAACCTAATCGACAAAAGTTATTTAACTCAGTGTTTTAGCAAACACAATATTATTTGAGTCGAAAGCATAATTACAGGAGGTAGTTACGGCATTCTACTAAGAGTTTGCGGGGGTTGCTGTGTTGATTTAATTTTTTTTAACTACACATGTCCTTGAATTGTATTGCATCTCACAAGTTTTGATTAATCGGCATTCACGTAGCGCTCAAGCAACTTAGCACTTGAGAAGCCTCAACAGAACTTTCGTTTGTCACATTTGGTGTTGGTAATAACAAAATACAGTTACGTTTTCATGAATATACAAGCAAAAGCGAGGCGACTTATGTCACATAGAATTTAAAATTATTCCTTAAAGTTTCATGACCGACATAATCCAATAACAACTCAACATAATTTAGCGAAATCCAATATCAACAATTTGGGCAACTAATGTCGCTGTAAATTCTCGTTAAGAATATTCACCGAATACTAACTGAAGTAATTCCGAACATACAGTTGTAGTCAGTTGCGCTAATCAAAAACTTGATCTTTGCCATTTTTAGTGGTCCAACTTTATAGAACGTCAAACACAATACCATCGATTTACAGTTATTTCAATTAAAAATCTACCAAAAGCAACGTGGTGTTCACGAAGATTCGAAATTAGGCGCTACACTGGGGACCGTTGTTAAATGCACAGGACTTTTGAAGAGAATAAAAATTGATAAAATACAAAACTCTGGTAGCTCGACAAAACTCTAAGTGATTTGTTTATAAAGTAACCAATTTTCTAAAACTAAAATATCAGTTGTGAAGCGTGGCATTGGAATGAAAGAACAACTACATATGAACTTACAACTACAGCAGCGCAAAAACATTTTTTTTGTTTAAATCCACGATATCATTTCGAAACAAAATACCACTGCCAACTTTCGGGACTCATAATATTTGCAGTGTTCATCGTTGCGCGATGTTGTGACTACACATGTTTGCAAGTTCGACGGCGAAACAGCAAAGTTGTGCAGTTGGTAAAAAATTACAGCGCATAAAACGAGCATCGAATAGAAAAATCCAATTCTTCTTCCTCCAGTGTTTTGATGAATCTGTAAAAATCATTACTGTAGGACATCAGGCGCAACTTAAAACAAAATGTCAGAAAGGCGAAAACTTCGTCTTGTATTTGAATTAGAAATGGGAGAGATGCGTATTAATGTCTAATCTATTAATTCGCAATTTTTGCTAACAGCGCCTCATATATATATTAAAGTAGATTAACCAGTTTACGACAATTGAAAAAAAATTAACTAGGCTATACTTATGTCAATTACGCACGTAGAAATATTTTTGTAATGAAAATTAGCATAGCCAAAAACAGATCTTAATATCAACCTCTACAATTGACCACTAACAAAATTCCCAAACTATTAAAACCAATAAAAATAATCTGTAAGAAAAAACGTCGAAGGCTAAGAGGAACGTGCCCATTACAAACATCCAACCAGCTACAGATCTTATCGCACTGTCTAACGTCATCCAACAATTTTTTAAGCAGAAAATCTCAACTATATTTTATCAACAATCAACAGTTGAGCGATATTGGACTTAATTAACGTTCATTTTTACTAGCTATACTA
>JASANE010007259.1:0-14892 GCA_030248225.1 Trileptium ribeirensis | reverse complement strand
AAAAAATAAATGTTCACGAAATCCGCGGACAAAAATTTACAGGGTCGTTATAAATTCTAGAGGGTGAGCTACTCAGGGGTCGGCCGCAACATTTAAGGGATCGGCACGGAGGGTTAGGGGTAGCTCTCGGCCCTACTCCCCGTAAAAACCCCGAGTTAAGATTGTGAGTAAACGAAACGTGAGATACGAACAAAAACAAACGTTCCAGTAAGCACCGATGTTCTATGATTTACGAACGTAGAATTAAAAGTTTTCTATGACACGTCGAATAATGCCTAAGTAATGGGGCACAAATATTATTCATAAATCTGATTTTTATAATAAATAATCGAAATAGTATTCTGTTCGTGAGCTCGATAACACCCTTGTGGAGAGGTCTGGGCTCTCCATTCGCTGAAAATTTTTCTAGGCGGAATGAACCGGAGGCTTCCTAGTTCGATCCAATTTTTCCATTGGTATGTTGCCATGAGAAAAAAGGTTAAAAATCTTGTCAGAAACACTACCAATGCGCTTTCGATGAAGAGAAAGGGTGATTTTGAGGCAAATTTTCAATATTTACAAAATTTTTGGGTTTAAGAAGGAAATTCAGTACAAATATTGATCAAATTTATGGCTAGGGGTGTTTTTATCAAACGGAAAAGATTTGACAAGACACATTGCACCGGGGGTTTCCAAAGTTTTGTCAACAATTGAGCACTTGGCACCAGCAGGCGGTGGCACGCTTTGACTCATTGAGCAGCTAGAGATCATTCGTAGCTCACCTCTACATCTTACTACGTATTCTTTAGTACTTTTACGCACTGACCGCTTTAATTTAATACACCGCATACTTTTTGCCTTCCTCTAAATATAGTCATAGTTCGGCACTACACACTCCACTAGTCCGACCCTAGGTCCTATTAGTTTCAGTTAGCAGGGAGTAACCGGAATTCCGGTTCCGGCGAAAATCGTGTTCCGGTTGCGGTTTCGGCAAAGGGCAAAACCATATCGGAACCGGAATTCCGGTTTAAATATTTTGTTTGAAATTTTCCACGTTTTTTGCTTCATCCTGTAATCCAAACATGTAATATATATTATACAATGATCAAGCTCCAATACAACGAAGCAAAAGAAAAGATTAACTAACGAATTTGCCGTGTGAAACGTAAGTAGGGCACATAATTTGAGCAGGAATTTTTCATAATAACCTGCAGGATTTTGTTAAATCAAAGCCAGGTCGATGCTTGCAGCAGCTATTTTACACATCCAGAAGAGTGTGGGATACGTTTTCATTAAACCGGTCCAAAACGGTAACAGAGTATGGACTATATAAAAGTACTAAGCAGTAATCTTGGTTAACATAAATTGCGTCAAGCACCCGCCAGCGCGCTTGTAAACTTGGTAAACCAGTCTAAATTGAAGTAAACTAACGTTATCTGCAACGCAGCTAGAAACTGCTTTCTTGGCAATGAACTGTATTTATTGAAACTGTGCGAGCAGTATCACAGTGTGTCTCATTTAAAGCATTCTGATTAGAAAGTTGTCATCATTATGATCTAACTGACGGATACCGTTTGTCCAACGCTAGCCTAAACAGTGTCTCTGACCACTGATCAGAAAATTACCTTCTATCTGTTATTTTCTCTTAGAATCATATAAACCAATAATATTAAGTTTCCTACAGAGGAACATGCAACAAACGTATGGGTAGTAAATGGAGGCGACTGGAGACAGAGCGAAATTGTGTATTCTACGCTCCCAGCTTTGTAAGCACAATCGATTTGACGCAGTATACGCAATGGTGTATAGTGGAAGACATTTTTTGCTCTGAATGTCCAAAACCGACATATATATGTGATCGATAATTCCTCAGTCTCTTTAAAGTTTCAGAAAGGCAATAATACCATCGCAATACATTAAGTTTAATGTAAACGTAATTTTTAATGCATTTTAAATCCACTATACCTTCATTTCTTCCGTCATCTGTTTTACTATATATAAATTTCGAAGACCAGGTTCCGGTTCCGGTTCCGGATTAAATGGACGGTTCCGGTTATTCCCTGCCAGTTAGGTTATGTGCTAATCTAATACGTCTCTTATTAGTTTTATACGACCGCCCCCAATGACTGACGATGCGCTTTTATTTAAGTATATATCTGAACCTAGGACCTAGATTTACGCTAGTACAGTCCTTATTTAGGGGTTAGATTTGACGGAACATCGGTTACTTTACGTTAGCTATTACGTTACTAAAACTTTTATGAGTTCAAACAATCGACCCCCGAATGGCTGGCGCGATTGCAGGGTTAAATAATTACCTTAACCTGGGCCTTAAATTCACGCTGCCGGTTATATCATATTTTGTAGTCGCCCCGCATGGCTGGCAGGCTACTTACATGAACTTGGTCGTAGCGGTCGACAACTAGATAGTTGGAAGTTTTGCTCAATCCATAGGCCCCGAATGGCTGGCCAGCTGGCTGATTATTAGGTATAGTCTTCTGGAGATTTTGGCCGTCCGAATCCGCTCCCCTTATTCGCCGGTCTTCTCAAGACTAACACTACTTGCTGAGCCGCCTTTGAATGGCTGACCAGACTCAACAAGTAATGCTACTATCCCCGGACCCATTTGTTCTACTCGCCCTGGCTTATCTCACTCTACACGTGGGGGCGAAGTTTTACGTATTATTAGTAACTATTATAGCTGATACGGTGTCACTCTTAATACCAGAATTTAATAGAACCAATTTTATTGAGGAAAATTAATATTATTATTAGATACTAATTTGTGATGTAATTTTATCTAAATGCCACTTATAGTCACTGTTTCCTTAGACCGCTCGAAATCGATAACAGTTTCGGTAATTACGTCCCGTTCAAGCCGTGACACACTCAGGAAAGCGGGGTAGAAGGTCTTACCTTTACGTTATACCAATAAATCACAATTGTCCGCTTAGTAACTATTCTAACCGCAATTTTTTGCGAGAAAGCGGATTTAGGCCGTAAAAACAACAGGAATGAAGAAAATACTAAGCCGGTGCTGCCTCTAGTATATGAACTATATACATATAACAATGCATAAAGAAGGACGCGTCTCATTACACTATAGTTAACGTGGGCTAGTGCCAACAAGCACTAGCTAAGTAACCTTGAGCAATAAAATATTAAGTGAAAAGCGTAAAAAACAACAGCATAGGCAATGTCAGCAAATTACTACTTAGGCCGCTCTTTCGACGTGAAAACAACGTAACTCAACTCCGGACCACGATAACTGAAAACTGAAACTAAAATCAGATTTAATTAAGTTAGCTAAGCTTAAAAAATGTTGAAAAATATGCAAACTACGTGAGTTAAGATAAGATTTTGGGAAATGAAATTTGTAAGGAATTAAAACTTAGGATAAGCTTTTTATGGACCAGTAAGTAAAAAAGTTAAAAACCCCAATTTTAAGGGCTGGACCCCGGTAGCCTATGGGACTCCCAATAGAATATTCTTGATGCTAACGTAAGGAAACCGACCACATTGAACCACAGATAGAACACGACTACTACGGAAGTCCAAACTAACTAAAAATTCAGCTACCTACATGTTAGCTAACTAAAGCGACAAAATAAAAATATGCAAATTAGGAACAAAAAAACAAGTTTTGTAAAGTTTAGCATTTAGGAGGTTGGTGGGATAGGGTCGTATAACAATAACAATGGTGAAAAACCTAAATTTTTGGTTTTGCGTTGGTTGGGAAGGTATGGGCCCGGGAACCCCCTGAACACCCAACCTAACCGCGGACAGTCTCCAAGCTTGGGTTTAAATTGTTAAACAGTGTTGGCAGTAACACCGAAGTACGAACACAAATCGACGGTGACGGACCGCCTGACCCGTCCTAATACAGATAACCGCCATAACCTGCTTTACACCCACCCGGCTATAAACAACAAAAATAACATTTAATAAAGACAACTCATCTAGGCGCTTTCAATAAATATATTAGCTATGTAAATCTTATAGAAATTACACATCGCATACCTTTAAAATTCAAAAATATTATAGTTCACCTTCCGAGAAATACTTATCAGAAAATATTATACATATATATACCTGCATATATGCAAACATAAAATATATATACAGAATATATAAGCACAATTTCTTATAATAAATATTTTGTCTGCAATGCGCTTAGCAAGGCCGTTTGCAAGATACCCCGGCATGGACCCCTCCGTGTTAGGCTAAGCTACTAGCATACATGTTCATTGCTGGGGAGGGACGAACTATCGCCCTGACAATCCCAGTCCCGCAGGCACCGGTGTCGTCCAGATCTTGCCGTGATGCTCCATCCTTACCACCATCCTGCTTACGCCGAAGACACAAGGAAAATTTGAAAATTTTGGCAAACATGCTAAAAACCGATGACAAAATGAGCAAAAAGTGTGCTATGGCAAAAAATGAAGAAATTGGGCAAAAATTAGGGCAAAATTGATAAAAGTTAAAAAAGATTTTGAACCCTAAAAATTTTTGAAAATGTAACCCTCCCTCTCCTGACGACCTCCACCTCTTACCCACCGATCAGCTGAATGTACCATCCACTGAAAAATCCACTATCCACTAAGGATAAAATCGATCAAAAATTCTAATACTGACCGCACGTTCCGATAACGTATACAATAGCTTTTGTGGCATAGTCCTATAGGAACACCATGTTGCCATATCGTGGAGTTAGTAGTTTTAAACTCATCGCCTCAAAATGTCAGAACCACGTATTTCGAATTGATAATACCTAAGATGATTGAAATCCTTGCCCAACCCAACTCAACACATTCGTGCCTATGGATATTTACGAACACCAACACGAAATTTACATCACTGCATCCACGAGCGATATGTATATATATTGCGATTGAATATGTTAAATTTTGAAATACCTACATGCATGTTGTTCTGTACAAAAGCTGCTACCAACGCCTAGTCTGTAAGAACTCAGTCATTTCCTAATCGTGTTAATGTTTATACTAAACCAGATATTGTGAACCTAGTACAAATCGTTCTGTGATTTTACTCACATTCCCATAACTTGCGAAAAGTGTTGAAGATGGTTTGGTAAAAGCGGCATTTGTATTATGATGTTTTGTGACTTAAACAAGGTTTTGATCAAAAACAGTTTTTCTAACAAACGATTTTTAAAACTGACCAGCATTTCTTGCAAACGTCCTTAAAAATAGCTAATGTTTGAAATCAACATAATAATGCAAAATATGATGAATCCAATATGCATTGCGAAGCGTCTATCAATTTTTTGTATATATCGTCAACTGTACGCAGCCATAAGTGATAGCAACAGAATTGATGTTTAATCTAAAGTTTGCTTTCCGGTGTGCCCATAACGTATTATTGGTACATGTGCTTCCTGCGATGACTACGCTGCGTGCAAACAACGCAAAGTTTTGGGTCACTATTAGTTACAGATGCAAATAATAAAAAGGCAATTATTTCATCGTTACTATTTACTACAACTCATACATGCCTATAAAGGCTACAAATAGTATGCCTGTGGCGCCATACCCAGCCTGGTAGGTGGCCTAAGCCCCTTGACGTCTAAGGTGCCACCTCAGCACCGTAAATCATCAGGAAAATTGGTAAAAGCTGAGAGCAATTAATGAAGCAGAAATTGCATAAATTATGGAACATATTAGCAAATAAATTGGGCAAAATTATCGAAAATGGAGAATATTGAATAAAACTGGGCGAACTTTAAAGCTTTAGAAATTTCAAAGATTCTGCTCACCTGCCTTATACACAATACTATACCAGAGTTTTGTTTTATTAGGATTTGAAAATGACGCTTCTTATTGCCTTGGTAATTATTTGAAACTGCTGAAAGTGTTGTAAATATGTGCGGTCTGTTTATGCTGTGATAATCTTAGCCGAATCCACCTACGATTTATTTACTTGTGGGTTATAAGCGTGGTATTAACTTTCATATTCATTATTCATTTCGCATGCGTATTCGTGATACCCTTTTTAAAAGGTTATTGGAATGACGCTAATTACGTACTCATAGAGGTTTACAGAGGTAGGGCTAGAGACGGGTTATTCCGCTTTGTGGATAGCACCTCCCTCAGCCATATTCAGCAGTTGAGACTCCGCTCAGCCCACCACCACCGCCCAGCGTACCGAAAATGCTAACAACTTCACAGCTGCTCCAGCCGCGTTCCGATCTTCCACACAAAGTCTACCACAACTTTTTTTATTTTCATATATTTTCTATAATTATGCAATATTTATCACTGTTGGGTAATTAATTTCAAACATTAATTATTTGTACAGGGCATTCAGGCATTTGCAATTTTTAGCCACCATGCCCGCTGTACATAATACGAATTTTTTTGCATGAATATTGTAGTTTATAATCTCTGTTACAATGGGGCCAAAATCTTCTTCAAAAACGTGACCGCACTACCAGAAAACTTAAAAATCTATTTATCATTACTGAATAAAATTATTCTTGGGTAAGATAATTCATCCCGTTTTCAGTTACTCTACTCCAATTGATTGGTTTATTACAACAACGGCTATAGCTCTGAAAGAAATTGACGGACATCCGCAATATTTAACCGTTGATTGTTACTATCTGTAACTAACAATAATAGTAATAGTATTGATCTGTAAGTCAATTTTTTAAGAGCATGAATTAAAAAACTCCCAGCTTTAGGCCAAATTATGGCCGAATCATGATTCTCGCCCGTCACATGGTAAACTCTCAAGTAAGTTGACAAAAACTTTTCGCAGTAGAGGTAATATAATGTACTGCACTGTATCTATACTGACATAATATCAATCCAGTAATCTGTTCCGCAAATGAATACTAGATCAAATTGCTAACACCGGCAATTTTGCGACAAAATCGGCTTCGATTTTGCTGTAAATTGTTTAACGAATTGCAATTCCCTATATACGTTAATATCAAAATACAGTTTTTAAACACATACGCTATGTTAAGACAACAATAATTATTACATAAACGAGGTGTGGGCTATGTCTCACACGTATTTGAGCAATGCATACGTGCGGCGCTTATAAGTCCTACACGTGCGGAACCTGTTAATAACTTATAGTTGGCTTGCAGTATTTGATTTAATTTTCACACAGTCTTTTGACATAGGTGCTGCCTATATTAGGAATATTTTCCAGTATACCAAGATAGTTTGGACCAACTTTCGTGTATATTTTACGTTATCTTTTATGGCTTTAGGATATTTAGTTATGTTTGCGACAAAATTTCATTGAGCACCTGTTGGCAGCTAAGCTCTTAAACACTAAGCTACAACAGGATGGACGGCGCAAATAACCATCGGTTCGGCAGGACGCTTGGGGAATTCCACCATCTCGTACGACCTCCATGTTATGGCTCATTTACGTTAAATTGTGTGCGCTGAATCGGATTCCCTGGACTATTCGCTTAATACTCACTATTTGCGGTTGGTGCTGTATAGACAACCACACTAAAGCACTGGAATTCTTTTACAAGCATTTATTAATAAACAGGCACAAGGAAACCTACACAAAACATATCAAGCTAAGGTTTACAACTTGAACCAGAAATGTTGTTATGCTGGACTGCGTGTTGAAGTTTACCCCCTACACACTGAAGTAGTGTACGATAGTGTGCCCCACGAATGGCATATATACTACGACCGAGCAGGACCATCTGTGTTCATTACAGCAATATAATGAAAAGTTAATGGTTTACTTAAGCTCGAAGTGATATGTCATCAACTGATAGATAAAACGCACCATTTTTTCCGTAAAGGCAGCGGAGCTTTTAAAATAGCAGTACATTTAGGTAATGCTTCTACTAAAAGCGTCATCACACGTAAACCAACCATGAACTCTCTTTCGTATTGGTATCCCTGAGACAATCTCAGATTGTTTAGGGAAAATCATCAAAGAATCATAAGTCAGCCTTATCTTCGTGAAATACACGTAACATCGGGCGTAATCGCTCAAGTGAATAGAATACGGGATTTAAGAAAACGTTTATTAACGTGAAGTGAGCACAGCACATAAAACCAAAGAATAACGCAACACAACGTGTCCGACCAGGCATGATGACATTCTGTAGCCATGGGCCTGGTATGTTGTTCAACATTGAGGGGGCAGCAGGGAAAATCACTGTCTACACCACCCCATCTTGCAACGCCCATGCCACCGTTAGAAACCTGAGGTTATCTTAGGCTTAGTTTAAACCACCATATGAAGCTTCGGTTTGGTATGTCAAGAAGGCGTAGCATGTGTTTAACGTCTGCCCTAAAAGTCGCATTAGCTCATATATGTATTAAAGATACAAATGCTCTGTGTAAACGCTTATTGCAAAGCAATCTACCAATTTCAACACGACTGTCAAAGGTACGTTGTTGCGCTATCCTATTTCGAACCCACATCCACACAAAATTTTAATGCTTAAGAATTGCAACTAATCTTTAGTATAGCTTGGCAGCGTTAAGCTTTGTCGGAAAGATACAGACCGTTAGTTTTGAATAGTCATTACTTAGTTTCACTTCCATAGGAATATTACAAAATAATATGAAATCTATCTACACATTCAATATGTGTTTGAGATACCTATGACAAACATTCTACATCATACCATATTTCAATATTTACTATAAGCCCAAATGCTGACCCACTAAGCTTTATTGCCTAGCATAGCGTAGCCGTTAAAAGAACTACTCAGATTACCGACCTGTGTCTGCCTAAACTAATCAACATACGTTGTGTAAACTGACAGTGATAAATAAAATTTCTTATCTGAATGGAAAGAGCATTTGATAATCGACAATAGTTGGAACCACCAGAGAATTTAATCCCTAAAGTCGAGTCCGGTCTGTTATCATATCGACTCGACTGCAGTTTCTAATGCAATGAATTTTAGTATTTGATGAAACCAAAAATATTTAAAATTAAAAAGTGTTTACCACTAAAACAATTACAGGAAAAATGTTATTAATTACAAGTTTAAAAAACATCGATACTAGGAAAACGCCCACAATAGGGTTGGGTTATGCTGTGAAAGCCGTCGTACGGCCGGCCGGTATTTTGTTATGTAAATAAATATTGATCTAGCTACTCCCAAAGCAAGGGGAAACGAACAAGCGTGGTTACTCGGCGCTTATTAACCATTTTGTCCCTAATTTTGCCACAATTCAAGTCCCTGAACCGACTTAAAGTCTAATGATTGCAATTATACGCCTGTAATATTGTTCAATAACCACGCTACGATAATTTTAGTCATTAACAAAACCGAAGAGCGCTTTATTTCTTCCTCCAATGACCAAAATGACAAAACGTTTTGAAATATATAAATTTGGAATTTTAAGTCATTTTATAGTAGTAAGGCTCTAAGACTTGCCTTGATGTATACCAAGAAAATACAGTTGCTTTTATCGTATTTAGCAACTCCAAAACCTATAGACACGTTCCATTGAATTACATCATCTATATTGGAAAAGTGGCCAAATTTGACTGTTTTAGTGTCATATTTACCAAATTTTCCTCTGGCACCGTGCCACCGGGTTAATAGCACAGCCAATATGGTGCTTAAAACAATCAAACAAACGTATTCAACGAGATAAATAACCCTGTAATCCCATAGATCACACCTAACAAGCAGGAAACTTGCTTTGTAAAAACTCTGAAATTTTCACGTTTCGGGGTACTTTTTGATCTTTGACCAAAACCACAAAAATGCCACCTCTGACAAAAAATTACACAGCAGCAAAGTTGTACTTATCATGAGAGGATTATGTCTCAGTGAAAGAAGTGGTGTCTGTTTTCGCTGCGAAACCTCTATATTCAGATATATTTCGCGAACGATAGACAGCGAGATGGGCAAAATTAAAAAAAATTGGCCTGACCCATGTGGGGCTATTTTCTTACCCGGAAGACGTAATCAACGGGTTTAGCGTATAATTAAAGGGTACAAATAGGTTGAATTGTGGTGAAATAAAAAAGGTTTGAAGTTTTATCCATCCGGTGATGAGATATATTATCACAGACGGGCGAAAAAATGATATTTACGATTTTTTTCCGTTGCGACGAATATCACGCCGATTCTCAGTGTAACCTTATGACAATTCATCTCCTTGTTTAATATGCTGAATAGCTCTGAAAAGTGCATAGAACTCTGTTGGCGGCCGTGAAAAACGACAAAACCCTTGGATGACGTCGCGAATAATTGTTGCTGTAGCTTCACATACGATTACTATACAAAGCATAATAGCACGTACACCCCCTGCAGCGGTTCGGGAGGGGAGGTTACCACCATCTGAAGCCTCGTACCCTTTCCAAGGCCATGTCCTATATAATTCCTGAGGGTACCACACTCCCCCAAAGGCTCTTCACCCCCGCACGCCGAATGTGCGCGAACATTTTTTGGGAAAATAAAGGAAAATTAGCAAAAGTAGGTGAAAATTGGCAAATATTGGCGCGACAAGGGCGAGGCTAGAAAGGTCACCAACATCCCTGACGACCTTCCCATGCCGATCCCAGGTACCACCCTCCGCCCTGGGACTTCGGAGCGTCAGCATGTATGATAACAACACATTATAACGTAATATTCGGTGGCGAAGACATTAGACTTTTTTCGATTTTTCGACTGAGCAAAAAATCAGTTGGACCTGTTCATGGTACAGTGCTTCAGTTCTGGTGATTAGTTCCCCTTGGTAAACGTCGACTAATAGTTGCACGTGCATATCGGTGTCGACTTCACATTGCCCGTCAATCGCTACGCTTGCCAAATCCAGTTCAACTCAGCATCGGGTTTTTCACGGTTTGTTTGTAGCAGTAACTTCCATACAACAGCATGGAGCTCGGTATGGAGTACATAGCGTTAAATCTATACACTCCATCAATGAATTGTCGGACAAATTGTATTCGCCTGCAAAAATACATATAGTGGCTACTTCAAAGAGCAAATTATTTATTCTAAAGAGTTGATTCCACACTGTTCTTACCGTCCTAAAATGGACGTTGAAAATCGACCAAGAAATGTTTGATTTACTTTCAGTGGGATCCTAAGTGGCGGTTATGAAAATGGTCTATATGCACCGGTGGTCTGTGAGCAACAATGAAAGAATCGAGCATGTAGGTATCGATAAGATTGTTGTCGAAATGTCAATGTATATGTAGCGCATAGAACAAAGCGCCACGGTAGCCCGCTGACACTTCTCAATAAATCATCATACTCTTGCTTAAATCAACTTTTTGTTTGAAACACTGATATGGACAAAATACAGTATATATTACAAAGTTGTACATAGATTCAATATATTGATTGGTTGATTGAATTAATTGCAATGATTTCTACATAATTCACCTACGCCTGTCACTGCGGTTCGAATAAGTAAAACTGTACATTTACTGAGATTTTTCCGAAAATTTTCGGTCTCAAGAGGAGACCCGTTGATAAGCTAAAAATCGAAAATATTTTGTCAAAAATATAGTTATCATGGACATTTTATGAGCTACCTCGACGAATTGAGCAGAGTGCTACCAAAATCAACGGCGTATCTTCACAATTGACGGAATATCAGAAGATAGCTGAATTAAAAAAAATTAGCACGTCCGCATTCGATATCTTGGATTATGTACATGGGAAGTCTAAGCGCTTCACCATTAAGCTAGCCTGACGCCTAAGCTACAAACCCTAAAATTTTGGGGACTCACCAATGCTGAAGTGATCACACCTCATGATTGAAAGAAATCGGAATCACGTTTCATACTTTATATCTATGTAAATCCAGCAGTGTATTACATAAACCAAGCGTTTCCGAATATATATTGAGAAGAGCATGACGCTATTAGAAATCAGCATATAAACGTGTCGGGCACAATTGGAACTTCCCCCCCCCCCGATTCCGGGCGTAACTCCCACTTTGAAGGGGGCATGGTAAAATGGACAAAAATGTGTTCGGATCCATCTGGTTTTCAGTGCGGTGTATTCACCCTCTCCCACAAAAACTAGGGCGTCGAAACAAATTTTTGTCCATGATACCATGGCTTCTAACCCAACCCAAAACTGAGTAGGTAAGCAGGGGTAAGGCCGAAATGAATCGCGACATGCCCATTCCACGCATCGTGTTTTATGTGGTACTTTCGAGGAGTATCAGACACGTCTCAAGAAATCATAATAAATTCTTGCTTAAATCAACTTTTGTTTGCAACACTGATATGAGGAGATCAATACAGCAGATATTACACAGCAATATATAGATTCAAAGAAAAATTCAAGAGGGAACGTCCGAAAATTGTGTTTCAAAGAGACTTGGCAATTATATTTGGTTAAATATTCACCATTGCTAGCCGATTCGGCCATGTCACCTTTAGACGCCGGGCGTATATCGTTAGAAAAACGAAGAACTAGAGCGGGGTTACGGGGGTGCCTGGGGATGGAAGCAGCCCCTAACCTAGGCTTAGTACATGGCGCATATAGGGACATATAGCTTAGACAAAACCTTAGGCGCAACATAGAATGTATTTCACTTCCGCCATAAGTTACATTGGCCTCCGATTGGATAGTGTGTAATTATGTCAGGTTTCAACATAAGCATCCAAGGTCTGACTGCTTAGAGGTGTAGACGCCTTCGGGGCAGATTGTTGAAAATGACAGACTTTGTACAAACTCATAACGCTTCCTATAATTCGATCATAATTTTATTTATAACTGCTAAAATTAGCTCTTAATGCCACAATTTCCAACGCATGCCTGGGGGGAGGTAAAAATTATTTGGGGGTTTAATTTATCGTTTGGGCACGCAGGGACGTCGCAAAAAGAGGGTCGCTCCACCACAAGCTCAAGTGGTGTTATGCCGGGGAGCCATCGTCAGGAATTTGTATATCCGCCGCTTAGGAGACGATAGTACGCTTGGAAATAAATTTGGACTGATTAGTCTAAGGTTTAAAAGAAAAAACATGAAGGTTAGGTTTGATACTATTACCCCTTGCGGGCGCAACAGGCGCCGAATCTCTTCACCCCTTCCCGTAGCGCAGACGGCACTGTACACCACCCGCCCGGGACAGGTCATCTGGCCACCCTGGAGACGCCGAACCCATAGATGCATTTCACGACACTGAAGACCGCCGCGCACCCCCCCCCCACGACTGCCGAGACCCTGAGTAGACGAAGGAGTTCCCGACCTACCTGGGCATTGTATCTTTAAGCATATATGGTTGTATATTATACATATTTGTACAAATAACCTGACATTCTTTACTATAATAACAGTTTAATAGCCAACAAAATACTTTTGGTAATTGTAATCGGATATTATTCGAAAACATTTTTTATTTCCCACACTGATATGTGTTGCAATAAATAATATAAAAAATATAGCAACTTACATGTATGTAATATATTAAGTTTAAACCACAGCGAAACTATACTCTTGCCTCCAAAATATAATTGTAACAAATATTGGACAGCCTAGGGGTTATATAGCAATGCTGTTGTTACAATGTGATAATATACTCCAGTGACTATGGTGCGATCATCTCTATTGCTACTACGATGGTTGTTGCCGTTAAGCAAAACATGAGTTGTGACGCGGTGAACCATTAGAGAAATCGCTTGGACCTGTGCCCGTGCAAGTTTACACTGTTAGCGACCGACGTCATCATGCAAGTGCATGCAACCAGAGGAAAACATTCCGGCAGTTTACATATGGAGAGCTTTAATACTCAGCTAAACCATGCATACCCGATGTCCGGGGGAATATTAGGGGTAACACCCTACGAGCATGTATGATATATGAAGGAAGATGGGCTGCAGGGGACACATCTGATGGATGATTGAATTTTTCAAAGGTTCCGCAAGAATATATAATCATGTTTCTGTTCTTTGTGTAGGTGCGTACTGTACATCTAATATGATCTTGATACATACATATTTTGTACACACAAGCAAACAAGTATGTGAATTGCATGTATACAACAAATAGGAACACATTACATATGAATATACCTGTACTCAATTTACTTTGAGTGGTAATTATTTCGCGCAGGAAGTACCGGGGTCGATATTGGGGAAAAATCAAATTTACCAGCGGAAAGACTAATATTGACTTGGAGGCAAGAAATGGGCTCGTGGACGAAATAGATACCCTGGCCAGTCTCCCACACCTACCCCCATTTGGAGAACCCAGTGTGCCTTCACAATGTCTTAATAGTTTTGTTTAGTGACAATATCATAAAAACTTTCTTAGAGCCCACTTTCGAAAGTACTAGGTGATTTTGTTTAGTGGCCACTTCGTGGGTGCCTTTATTGTGCAGTAGGTGCTGTCA
Organism: Trileptium ribeirensis; assembly: GCA_030248225.1. NCBI lineage: Eukaryota > Metazoa > Nematoda > Enoplea > Enoplida > Thoracostomopsidae > Trileptium > Trileptium ribeirensis. Next base: position 585 of record JASANE010007259.1, on the reverse strand, counting down.
TCGAAATGACAAAATTACTCCTTTATTGAGAGCTGTTTAAAAGTATCGCTAGCACATTTTGTTCAGTGGCCGCATCTAAAAACTATTAGTGAGTATCCATGCTAAGAACATAGGGATTTGTGGCAAAGATCATGGGACGGGATTTGACCAATTTTACCATATCTTTAAGCGGCAATCCTTAGGTTAAGGTAGCTGTGTAGTTGGTAGTAGGTTGGTGACAAAAGGGGTTCCGTTTCTTTGCCGGGTATCCTGCGAAGGCCAGTGGCAATGAATAACACGAATTAATGGAGAAGAATACTTTAAAGTAAACAATGATGAACTTCCAAAGCCCAAGATATAGGTCTACAAATTGCGGACTTCTTCTGCCTATCAAAATTATCTAAGCTCATGGGTACAGGAGGAGTGGCGGTGGACGGATCTGCAAATTCCGGGGATATTTTGGCATGCTGCTCTGGGGAAAATCTTCTATTCAGTCAAAAGCAGTAAAAATTTGCACTATTTCAATTCATTGCACGCCGAGGGCTTAAATGGGTCTGTAGATTATGGGGCCCAAGTAAGATTTACTGGCACAACGGTATGTCCGTA
>JASANE010007258.1:0-40021 GCA_030248225.1 Trileptium ribeirensis | reverse complement strand
AATTTGCTATACCGATCGATTATGTTATAAAATTTTTCGGCCCCGCGGGGAGGCGGCGCGAGACCTTATTCGGGAGATAATATACAGGAAAAACGTGCAATTCAATTTGCAATTTATGGGCACAACATTTTTTTTATACTTAGAAATGTTTTGCAATCAGAGCTAATGAAAACCGTAATAAAACCCGAGTTGATGCTCCATTAAAAAAACTGGTCGCCACTGAAGTTTATCCAGATAAAAAACGACCGAAAAGCTTAACCAATAGTAGCATATTTTGTACTAAAATATGATTTGCAAGTTGGTGAAACCATACGGTTTGCCTTTCTTTAAAGTACAAACGATTAGCGTCATGTAGGATTTCAAGTTGATTTATTTGATCATTTTTAAAATATTTCATTAATTTTATCCAAAAATTTCTAGAAAAAACTTTCGGGGAAATTTCCGGCGAACCAACTCACATTTCCCAACATGGCAAAATCTAACCCCTGGCGTCCAAGAGAGCTAACCTGGGCGCCCGCCCCTACGTTTTCACTGAGCACGAAACCATATGGTTTAACATAATTTCGACGAAACTGCTTGAAATCTACAAAAAAAAACACAAAAATGTTACTTAAATTTATTTAAATCTAAATATTTAGATGTAAATTTAAATAATGTTACTTAAACTATCTATAAAAAGCTGTAATTAAAAATGCAAGTTTTGCGGCTCGTCAGATCCGTCCCATACAGTCGCCGGTCGTGACCCACAAACCCACACATCTGGCCATTATTGCACATCGCAAATTCGCCATTATCGATGTTCTAGGGGTCGCGCTCAGCCGCGCCTTTCCCTTTTCTGCCACGAGCAATTTATATCTCCCGTCACAAAACCCAAGCCTACAATATCGTGCGTTCGGCTAGGAATTTTTAACTGTATCTTAGCAATGCCAACCGTAGGATTCTGTCGCGACACACCCCGAAACTAACAGCAAGAGGAAAACGGCAAAACTGCACACTATGGAAGGGAGACATGTCAAATTCGGGGTTCGGTTTTTAGGACCAGCACAGATGGGCAGAGACCAACATTCCAAACCAGCATCTGAACATACATATGCATGAAGCAGAATGGATCTTGATCCATCATAAGGGCTCCGGAGCGCTCTCCCGCTTCCCCGGTGGCAAAAAAGTGCGATCTCCCCCTTATCCCCACAGGCGCACAACGCCATATCTCCCTCCCGTGCACTCCTGGGTGGAGAGCCCGGGGAGGCCGAAATGCTAACCCAGGATCGGTTACCCTGGTGTCGGGAATTCTCATGTATGTATATATTCTTAAAGTAATCACTTTACTTCCAAACGGTAAAATACTAAAGATTATATAAAACTCCCACAACATTTGTAGCGCCATAAAAATACCAAAAAAACAAACGGATGCTATGGTGCCCAAAAGTATTCACTATAAGCTAACAAATACACATGGAAGGATACTGCCTTACGGATATCTATTTCAACAACGATGGCTCTGAGCGTCTTTTCAAGAAATCTCTGTATATTAAATTATCTCAATTGTAAACTTTGAAGCAAGACGATTAAACTTCGATTTTTTCATTGTTCATTTGAGGAACTCGGTGGTAATTGATCGAACCCTTTTGGTAATAGTACAGTATTATACAAACAATAAACTGCCGCATTTGAACAAATATCACTAAAAATGTGCTCCAATATATTGGTTACTCGACGACACGTGGCGAGCCATAGGCTCCGTGTACGGAGCATGGTTTTCGCAAATACATAACGCGCCAAATAACCTCATTCTTTCCAACAAGCTTATCTAATCGAAGAGAAAGTGAGCATTAAAATGTACAGTATGTCTCACTCACCTAACCCCGGGGATGTTCTATGTCTCCATAGTACCACGATGGGATCCCAATTTTTTTTAGACAGCAGTAAAGTTATGGTACTCATATAGTACCATACATAGGTCAGCCAATTATTTTTAACGAATGAATAAATCTTATGTATGTAAATACTATCCGGGGCTGAATTAATTAAGCTCGTGTATCTTTATAATATGGACTCAGCAACAGACAGTTTAATGTCACAACTATCAAACATTGCAATGGGCAAAATGCGGCATTATGGCGAGTTACATATTACAATTTTTTTTTTCTTATGCCAGCAACATACTTGCAAAAGCCGTTAAAACTAAAATTGATCAAAACTGAAATCACATTTGGCTATATATTGCCTCCGCATAATAATTATTCACTACGTGAATAATGGTTGTTTTATTCAGGGCGGGGTAACGTTTAGCTGCACATGAGATATCAATGTAGCGGATACATGAGAAATTATAAACGATCTACATAGCTGCGAGATTTTGAACCCCAATCATATTTGGGTCTAAACGCGTTTCATCGTACGTCCATCACGTTAAACACTTAGAATACATTAGATTTCGATTTGACAGACATTTCGACATTTGCATTGCCTAAATTTGATTATATTAGTTTCAACTTGTTTTAATAGGATTATGGGGATGACATATATGTTACGGCAATGAGTTGTTGCGCCATAATGAATTTTGCTTAAATTTTATTCATAAAACTAACAACTTCTGGCAACATCAGAAAATCTACTATTGAGCCACGTTCAGACCAAAAAAAAATTAGAACTGAATGCATGATCTTAGTCGGGAAATTTTTGGCTTTTAAAAAAACTGTTATGTTAATAATAAGTAAAACCTTTTTGAGTTACGAAGAAGTGAAACAAGATACTTTGTTTTGTAGTCTCCTACAACATTGTATAGCTCGCTTAAATATTTTTAATGACATTTTGATACAAGTAACGATTGATCCTTAGGAGGAAAACAATTTGGTAACTAATTAACAAGGCAAGTTAAACATGGTAACTTGCACTAATTACGCGCGCTCTGCGTGTTGACGCGCTGCGTCTTTGAAAAACTAAAATTTGTTCGAATCGGGGCCACATTTACGGCAAATCTACAATCCAAATGTCATGCTACCGTACCGCACCGGCAACTGTTTGTTATAATATATATCTTGTTGAAAATTTGGAAATTGTATTTTATTTTATAAATTTGTTTTTGTGACTCGTATAGCCTTACAGTTAATTGTAGCGAGTACTCTAGTGTTTAAGCAATCAACTTTACAATTTAACCTAAAATAATCAACAGCCATTAACATAACATAAACCTACTATACAGCGTGTTTGTTATAAATTCGATATACGTATCAAAATAAAGAATTGTGCAGTGGTTCAACACAATGTACATTACTGACCAGATTAACATTAGAATGTATTCAGTTAAAAATAATTTTACGACTGTATTGATGTTATGTGTGTATTCCAAAGTTCAGTATATTTGGAGGAAGCCTCACGATTCTTAATTACTGTAAAAGTACTCACCCAAATATTTTTGAACACTTTATATTAAGATATTTCATATGTATATATTTCATTTCGTCAGACATGCTCATGACAGTTGATTTTTTTTCCACCAGGCACAGAAATGTCTCGATTAATGCATTTGCCGTTGGCGCATCATAAACGCAAGTTGCCCTAAAACACAATCGTTAGTGAAAGTACGCAATCGTTTTTGGAAAAAAATTATTTACTACCAATTCACAAAATAACCATAAAAATAATTGTGAAAAATGTCGTGGCGAGACGAGACCATGTTTGATCAACATTAAATGCAATCGTGTTACCGAAGGATAATACACTGTAGAAATGAGCCAGTACATGCAACTGAATACAGTAATACTTTTGGCTAACGCAGAAAACTTTCTTCTAAGTTCGATTTGCTCTCAAAATACGATTAAAAAGTTTTTAGACGCAACAGTTGTTTCACAATGAGTGTCCATGATTGCAAATTGCTTTCCACTACTCAACAAAATGAGCGATTGTTGGAACCCGAAAATTCAGATCACAAGTTTGCAATGCCATTATTCCTAACATCACGTCGCCGGAAAGTTCCATAGCAAAAGTGAGATATTTTTTTCACTTAACTTCAATAGGTTATTCCGGTGATTTTGAATTTTTTAACAATGTGTCGCTAGAAAAAATAGCAATACAGAAGTTAGCAGCGTGTCATCATATTTTGTTGAGTATAGTGCGAAGAGGCGCTGCTGACTACACACTAGGCCTAACTAGGTATATATATGTAAACATACACTCAACATGCATAGGGATGCTTTATAATTGTGGCCATTTTATATGGACATACAACCACGTTAATAAAAAAAATTGAACGAAATTTGTATGAACGCATTTTTGATGAAACTATAGGCAACAAAAAAAATTGAATAAGCTTTTTTTGATCTATTTGGGTTTAACGAAAATTTCGCACTTCTCGATTACACCGTCCTGCAAAAAGTGCCGGTAGACCAGTTCTATCATATTTGATTAGATATTCTCTCTATGATTCTTAAATTTTCGATCAATATTATCAAGAAGCTGGCATTAGGAAAGAATGTATATAAATTTGGGGTGGGGGGGTCGGTCGGGACCGGAAATTTTGGCGGGGGGGGGGTCGGTCTCTATACAGTGACTACCGTAACAGAGATCTCTCAGAACTGGAGAGGGAGGGCCGAAACGCGCAATCCATCAAACTCGGAACCCTAACCTAGTATAGGCTATATCAAACTATATATAAGCTTACCTCAAGCATCAGACTGCTGTACATTAACCGAAAAAAAATTTTTGCCAGAACGGGCATAAACCACTGTAGATAGCCCCCATGTTTGCCAAAAAAGTAATTTTTGCCAAGTAAAAGGGTTAAAATTCTCTGCCAATTTGAAACGAAACGCTTTTTAAAAACGAAGCAAATTTTGACAAAATTTATAAAATCTTCTGACTGCAAATTCAATATTTTATAAAATTTTATGTCATCAACCTTCTGGCTGCAATTTGAAAATTTTATGTCGACTGGGGTGTTTTTACTAAGAAAAAAATTTTTCCAAGCGGAGATGAACAGGAAAGCCCAAAATTTTTCCAAGAGGCAAAACGAGGTTGCCAGGGGCACAGTTCCACGAAACATAGGCGCCTCAGATGAGACGCGCCAGTAAGCGCGATATGATTGTGGTCTAGAAAAATATACGGGAAATTTCAAAAACCTGATAATTCACCTATTAAAAAGCGTTCGGCAAGCGCAATCCCAATTTAATATTCTTTTCCAAATTTTATTTGCTTATAATTTTAGCATTTATCATATTCAATAAAAGCTGCGAAACGAATTATTAGGCACGCAGACCGGGCTACAGTATACTTATATTTAAATTGCTAAAATTTACATTTTCAGGTCTAAAAACGAATACGCTCTGCACTTTGGACGATCACGTTTATGTCTTGTCACCAAATTAAACTTATCCAACCTAAAAATACAGTGCCCGCCCAAATCTTTACGACTTTCCAGGGGGATTTGCAGTAAGATTTTCAGGAATTTTTAGCGTCTCGGCCACGATTTCCGCCATAAGGGGGACACTGAGAATGGGAGGCCCCAGGTATCGTTTTGGCTTCCAAGTTCAGCTAATCTAAAAGTATTTTTTATGCACGACCAAAAAAAGGCGTCCGGCAGGGCAAAAATTCTTTTTTTGCTTATACAACTATAAAAATCCCCTAATTTAATGCTATTCGGCTGCAATTAACTAACAATATTATTGTCGTCAGGCCTATTCTTATTTTCATATAGCGTGATTATTATTCGTATATTTAAATTGTCAATAGGCCATTTATGCCATTCAGTCGACCCAAAAAGAGGAATTTCCCCCCCAAATTGCTCTCGTTCCATCTGAAAATCTTAGAGACAGTTCTTGAAAGCTCATGAGCGTAGGGAAACTATATGCCATTATGTCTGTTCGCTGTGGTTTAAATTCCGCAGTTACTCCACAAAACTGACTTCCAAACTGTTCTAAACAGAAAGGAAAATAAAAATAGATGAAGCAAAAGTTTCTATAAATTCTCCACCGTTTAACCAACAATTTTATAATTGCTTTTTGTTCTGTGTGCGAAAAATTGAACTAAACTTCCAGGAAGGTTGAATTTTCTGGAAAATTTTAGGGTTTCAAGAAGCGAGCACCCCGCAATATAATTTTCATCTACTGGAACTAAAATAAATATGAAAACTACCACATTTGCCCCACAGTTCCAACGAAAATTATGGAGCCGTTGAATTTCCACCAAAACTAAACACATTGAAAAATTAATACTTTCGCACGAGACTTTTCAGGTACTTTGAGGCTGACGCGGCTAGTCTCCAGCTTCGATAGCCGAGAATCCGGCTTCACCGCCGCCCGGGCGCCGAATTTTGCCTGGGGCCCAACTTTTGGCTCAGATTTTGGTTTTTGCGTTCCAGACGTTTATTCGAAGGTACCCGAATTTTTGCCGGGGAGTATAGTCGGGCAGGGGGGAGCTCACACCTCGGCCCACCTTGGATTGCCACTTTTGAACCAACCAGATTAAGAAAACATATTACACCGAGTTCAGTAGGTATCACTTAAAAATTAGTATGCTGAATCAATGGAACATGGTAAACAAATTGTTGCAAATCTTTTCGGTTTCTAAAGTTATGCATCTCATTAGATAACGCCAAAAAACACCAAAATAGCCAAAACCAACTTTTTGATTTTTTGTGCAAGCTCACGGAAAATTTTTAAAACTTAATTTTTTTCCAAAAGGTATAATCGTTAAATTCACTACACATATACAATAGAACATGGGGAAGCCTTACGCTTTTTCATTTTACTCATACCAATTTAAGCATTAAAAATAAGCTGTAATTAGGCTAAAGCCTAACAAAAATAGCCATTTTCCCACCAAAAACTTGTAAAAATAAAGATGGGGCATCAAAAAGTCACATGTTCTACTTTTTATAAATTTCTTCAACAGACGTAACTAATGCACAACATCGAGAAAATTTTTAATGATGGTCAGTAGGAGGGCTATAAAAATGGAGAATGGACATTGTTGCGCCCAGCTATGAGTTTGTACACTGAAAATAGTTTTGTTAATTTAAAATAAATTTCTTTGAATTTGGTACTGACTTGGATATCGTTTTGAAAATTCAAAAAAGAATCCTAGAAATTCAAAGAATTACTTTTTAAAAAATTATTTTTGAAATTTCAAAGATTATTCCGCGAAATTTCAATAAAAATTCTCGAATGTTAAAGAACATGGTGGTGCAAAATTCAAAGAAATTTCTTTTAAATTTCACAGAATATATTTTGAGCGCGGGAAAAGCGCAATGAATTTGTTATGGGAAAACGGCAGTCGGAGACAAGCAAAAAGAATGAGTAATTAAGCTAAAGAGGAAGGAATATTTTGTTCAAAAACCAATGAAAAGATTTCTGTGCAACAGCGAAATGGAAAATCGAGTTCTGTAAGTTTTGTAAACCAGCTTTGAGGGACGCACATCTAGAGTTAGATATCAAAAAAACAAAAAAATAAGCATCGTTTTGAGATGATGGTTCAACATCATACAACACAATTGCATTTTTCAGCGCGGCGCGGAAAATAGTGACAGAGACATATTTTCATCCTAGGGTCCAGGAGGAGGACGCAGCGAAGCGACATTACATAACAGTCAATGATTTTGGTAAAACGACGTTTGTTCTTAAATTTGGATATCAAAAATGAACTCAAGGAACTATCGAATAAACGAAATTTACCGCCGCATTTCCTAAAACAAAGCGTCAACCGTGGGCGAAAAACAACTTTTCAGAGCATATCCAGCCAAAAATACTATATTATATAGCGGGTCTTAATCTCAGAGAAGAGACGATTACAATTACCAAGCCACTTGAACAGGCACACGGAATTATAACACCGAATTTCAATTTAATGTTCTTACGAACGTTTACGGCACCACGTGTCTTTGCATTCTCATGTCCTCCCATGCTTTTACGAAGCTTGATATGTTTGCTCTGGGAATTTTTTTTTGACCAAAATGACTGTCTTAGGCCTAACCGGGTTCAATTCCTGCAGCGCGCGGCGGCAACCAACAGCCTTACGTTCGATTTCGAGTTGAAGCACCCCCGGGGATCAGGGGGACTACTGGGGCACACCGTGTTTTTCCACTCAGCAGCCTCACAACCACCCACAGAGGTTTTCAGTACCGTAACCCCGGTGCCGGAAATCTAAGCTTTTCCAAAGCATCAACAAGCGCAGCGAGATACATATGAATTGATATAGCGAAATAACAATGGTCCCAGGTTAATTCTGACTCCGAAAAACTACAAATTGCCCGCATTTTATCATAAGCGCCAAAGTCAACCCCAGGCCATGCTCAAAATACTCTGCCCGGGGCCAAGTGCATTTCAAAAGGCAGAACCTCAACCGTGTTTAGATACATTTTGCAGCAACGATTATGTTTACCATATAAATATGTTCGGATACACCATATTTCGGCTTAACGGGTTTAGAAAGTATATAAGGGTTCACGACAAGGGAACATGTATGGGTCCCTTTGTTTTTAAACCTTATTGCCTCTGCAATTGATGAACGGCGAATTTTTACAATTCATAAGAACCACGAAGCAGACCGAATGCTGTGCCGTAAGGTGGCGATGCTATATCATAACATCAGAAAGATTTGCAGAGCCTCAACACAACGATCTAGGCCAGATTCCCCACGAAAAGTAAAAACAGTGTCATATAACACAGGTACTCAAAACTTTTTATGTTTGAAAATACCCCGCATTTTTTTCTTGCACACCGCCTCTCGTCACCACGAGTTTAGAAGTCACGTGCTGAAAAATCACGGCGCAATTGCGTACCAAAAACCAAACCACGGTAGTACAACGGTTGATTCCGGCTCGCGCACTATCCATATATCGAAATCTCAGAAATCAATTTTCGCTACTGCACATTGGTTTAAAAAACAACACGTATTAGCGGATTTCCACCTTAGGAGTGAGTTTTGGGGTTCGGCCATCAAATTCCGAGCTATTACGCGTCATTCACATTAAAGATGCGCGCAGGTCACGGAGACGCGCTCCGTGGTCGAGTGAGGATTCGCTCCTTACCATCGCGTTGGACAATGTTATTCCAATGGCTACAAGCGCAACAGTTGACGTTTCTGAACGATGCTTGTAGCGACTATATAATTTGATGCCTATAACCGCTTGTAACAAAATATCAAAACTGTACGCGCAGTGTAGCGACAACAAATACCCCGCACGTGGTGGGGGGAACAAAGACGCATTCTCATCACTGCACCCTGCAACATTAACAATTGAGAACTACGTACGCACCGTTTGTTACATGAACGCAAATTGTTGAACGCTGGGTGGGTAAATGAGTACACGTATGCAGCGCCAGTACCTAATATCAAATTACCTGCACGACGAGTAACTAGATGAGCCCAATAATGAGTCCACTCTATAGGTATTGACACCCGTCTTTGTGAGAATGCTGCGTCAAGGTCCCTTTGTGACCCATCTCACGAGTCCCTTTGCTCTTTTCAGAGAGGACGATGCTCCAAATCGGGTTTGCCGCCTAACCGAATAGAGATGTTAAGCTTTCAGACTTAGTCTGCAATCTATCTGCCAAAATTGTATTAACCTTGCAGAACCCCCTATCCTGTCTAATTTCACCAGCATCCCGCTAATTAGAAAACTCCGCCCGGCCCTTACACTCAATTCAATGCCATATAAATATAATCAAAAATATAAAAGTAGACATATCACTAGACGGACGGATGGTTTACACATAGACTCTGACCCAATGCTGAGAAGCGTTGTGGTTTCTACAACTGAGCATGGAGAAAGAGGATATTCCAGTGGGTACCCATCAGCGCAGCAAAAGTGATATCTGCATATCACCACTTACACACACATGTAGGCAGAACTTTTTGGTAGGAAACAGGGAGAGAAACTACAAATACGGTTTACTGTTAGTTGCTAGAAGACGTATTAGCTCACGAGTTCTATCAGGTGATATAATTGCGATCAGGCAATCTTTATGGTCACAAAATATGTTTTCTGTATCCTCCAAATCATTAGAATCATAATGTTCAACAAATTATAGCGTTACATAAACACGAAATATTTTTATTTGTTGGTATAGACTCGGCCCGCTCCAGGGGGTTATCAGCTGTTGCCTGGAAAGGGGAGATCACTCTTGGAGGCTCGGGCATGGACTCTCCAGGGGCTCAATTTGACGCCAGCAACATCCGGCCTGTCGATGGGCTCACCACCCCGTCGGCCAAGGAAATTTTTGGATTACTGAATCATTAGAAGAAATTTCAGACAGTTAAAAATAATCTCCGTTGCTCTGCATTGCCTGCATGGTTACTGGTACTGTAACATTTAATTCAGGTTATTCATTGAAACCGTAGCAGCAAATTTGCAGCAAGAACCTAGGTTCACAAATTTAGCCATTCTTTATCACCCCATTTTATTTTTGCTGACATAGAACATTGTTTTAGCTGACTAAAAACATAGTCTTATAGTCGCGGTGGCTCATTTTAACATAACTGCAAAAACCGTATTTTATTTTCTTCCATGAGTTACCCTAGTTTAAAAAATAGTTACAAAGTAATAAGTACCGAAACATTTAGAGCTCATTGCGTTGACACCTGTGCCTTCGTCCATCTTGTCACCTGCAAAATTTTTGCCGATCAATTTGCCAAGTTTCAGGGATGCAGCGACCAGAATGGGACACGAACGCTAAACAATTTTTATGTAATATACAGGTGTACGCACTCTATTAAAAAACAGGTATATTACCTAATTATTGAATTTCAACAATCAAATATTTGCACAAAGACTTATAGTTTTTAAGTTTATTGACAGTTTCAAGATAAATGCTACTTGCCGCTCGTTGGGGCATTCTTTCAAGAAGTAAGTTGAGACTTCTAAAATTGATAAAATTCGCAAAAATAGGCACACACACCAGAAATGACCACGAGTGGCTCTTGAGATTCGGAAAACGCTAAAAAATAATAAATTTTATTTTAGAACAAATTTCGCAGCGAGCGAAGTCATTTTGACTACATTGTAAGTTTTTATAACAATCTATAAAGCTTAATCAGTCTTTAAAAAAAGGTTTAGGAAACAAAATTTTCTTCCACAACTGAAGATTATGTAGTTTTTTAGGTTTTAAACCGAAGGTTCACCTGTACATATAATCAGTTTCCATCTGAATAAACTTTAATTTTTGCCTTAATCCGAATAATCAACGCGCTGCACTACATACGGGCAGCTTAATCGAATGAAGCAGCGGCAATCGAAATGTAGGCAGTGAGGCATTCGTCCGGTGGCCTAGGAAGCGGTAGGTGGATCTAGAGGGTAAATTTTTGAAATTTCCGGAAACCCCAATTTTTCCAACATTGCTCAAAATTTTCCGTCACAAAAATTGCCAAAATTTCCTGCAGCCATTGTTAATGAGATGCGTTGCAACTTACGACTCGTTTTTGCTCAAATCCCATTATCCTGTGAACTCACACCTCAGCTTGGCTTTATGTATCGAAACCCACTTTCCGTTATTTACATCATATATAACGAATCAAAAACGGGACGATGCAACACGTATAAACAGACAGAGCGATTAAATCTGAAATTTCCAGTGTGTACTGAAATTCTGTTGGGGGGTTGGGGCAGCGCCCCATGAACGAGGGGTGGACCAAGTATGGGGCGGCCTGCTCCTCCACACCAGAGAAGCAGCCAGCTTTTTCTGCGTGTGCTAGGGGTTTTGGGGTAGGTCACAAATCTTGTTTCATTATTTCATAATTAGAGTAAGATCAAAAAGCGGTGTAGTTGAAATTTCGGTGCGTGGACCGGCAAAATGCAGTGACTGCTAGTAGATTTCGTGTGATTATTTTGATTATACGCTGTTTAAGCATAGCTTCAGATTGTGTCAACAAACACACAATAACCATAATATGCTTCTGAGATTTTATGAATGAGCGTTTAGATACCGTTTCATATCTACGAATTGCTGACACAGATTAAATTGATTTGATTGGCATGATGGTTGGATATTTAATGGTTTTCTGACTTTAGTAGTAATCTTTTTTTACATAACCAGCTGACGCTGCATTTTAGAAAAACACGGTTTTCAAATGTGTACAGATTTCAGTACACACTGGGAGCTTCAGAATTTAATCGCTCTGTCTGTTTATACGTGTCTTGCACTAGTCCCGTTTTGATTCGTTATATGATGTAAATGACGGAAGCTACGTGGGTTTCGAATATATACATAGAGCCAAGCTGAGGTTTCATACTAATTTCACAGGATAATGGGATTTAATCAAAAACGAGTCGTAAGTTTGCAACGCATATCTCATTAACAATGGCTGCAGGAATGATTTTGACAATTTTTGTGACGGGAAATTTTAACGATGTTGGAAAAATTGGGTTTCCGGAAATTTCAAAAATTTACCCTCTAGCCGAGTCCACCTACCGCTTCCTAAGCCACCGGACCTTCGACGCCTACGATGTCGTGCCTGCGTTCTTCGATTGCGCTGTTAGGTTGCGAAGCTAAGCTGCCGTATCGTATTAATTCAACACGTTAAAGTATTGGATTAAGGCAAAAATATAAATTTTATCTCAATGGAAACTGATTATATGTACAGGTGAACCTTCAGCTTAAAACCTAAAAAACTACATAATCTTCAGTTGTGGAAGAAATTTGTTTCCTAAACCTTTTAAAGACTGATTAAGCTTTATCATACAGCACTGCGAGAAAATCTATAAAAACTTACAATGCTAGTCAAAATGACTTTCGCTCGCTCGAAATCAATTTGTTCTAAAATAGAATTTACTATTTTTAAATAGTTTCCAAATCTCAAGAGAGCCACTCGTGGTCATTTCTGGTGTGTACTGTATTTTGATTTTATCAATTTTAAAGTCATTACTCTTGAAAGATGTATTCCCCAACGAGCGGCAAGTAGCATTTATCTTGAAACTTTGTCAATAAACTTAAAAAATCTTCTAGTCTATCAATATTTGATTGTTTGAAATTCAACTATTATGGTAGGTAAGATTGTGCCTGTTTTTAATAGAGTAGCTACACCTGTATATTACATAAAATATATTGTTTAGCGTTCGCTGTCCATCTGGTCGCTGCATCCCTGAAACTTGGCAATGTGATGGTGACAACGATTGCAGTGACAAGTGGGACGAAGGACCACAGTGTCAACGCAATGAGTCTAAATGTTTGGTACTGTACTTGTAACTATTTTTAAACTAAGTTAACTCATGAAGAAATAAATATGTCGTTTAAGTTATGTTAAAATGAGCCACCGCGACTATGAGCTATGTTTTTAGTAGCTAAACAATGTTCTATGTCACAAAAATAAAATGTGGTGATAAATGGCTAAATTTGTGAACCTAGGTTTCCTATTGCAAAAATATATACTGTACGAATGAATAACCTGAATTAATGTTTTACAGGGTGCCAGTAACCATGCAGGCTCATAGAGCAACAGAGGGGTTATTTTTAACTGTCTGAAACCCTTCTAATGATTCATGATGCCCCAAACCCCTCCCCCTTTTAGGCAACCGGTGGCTAACCCATGGACAGGCCGAATGCTTCCCCCTTGCAGGTACCCCGCTGATAACCCCCTGGAGAGGTCAAATGCCCGAGCCTCCAAGGACGTTGATCTCCCCCTTCCAGGCAACCAGCTGATAACCCCCTGGAGCGGGCGAAGTCTATATACCAACAATGAAAATATTTCGTGTTTATGTAACGCTATAATTTGTTGAACATGTGATTACTAATGATTTGGAGGATACAGAAAACATATTTGTGACCATAAAGATTGCTTGATAGCAATTATATCACCTGATAGAACTCGTGAGCTAATACGTCTTCTAGCAACTAACAGTAAACCATTATTTGTAGTTTCTCTACATTGTTTCCTACCAAAAAGTTCTGCCTACATGCCTGTGTAAGTAGTAATATGCAGATACTGCGCTTTTTTGCTGGGTACTGATCAGGGATCTCCACTGGAATATCCTCTTTCTCCATGCTCAGTTGTAGAAACCACAACGCTTCTCAGTTACATTGGGTCAGAGTCTATGTAAACTCTAGTTATCACCGTCTAGTGATATGTCTACTTTATATTTTTTGATTATATTTATATGGCATTGAATTCTGAGTGTAGTTAGCGGCCGGGCGACGACAAGAATTCTAATTAGGCGGATGCTGGTGAAATTAGACAGGGTCCGTGATTGGGTTTCTAGAGTTAAGGTTAACTCAATTTTGGCAGGGCAGATAGATTTCGGCATTAGCTCGTTTGAAAGCTTAACATCTCCATTCGGTTAGGCGGCAAACCCGATTCAAACATCATCCCCTCCCTCTGAAAAAGCGATCCGAAGGGACTCGTGATGGGTCACAAAGGGACCTTGAATATAGCATTATTCACAACGGGTGTAGATATCTGAGTCAAAGTGGACTCATTATTGGGCTCATCTAGTTACTACTCGTCGTGCAGGTAATTTGATATTAGGTACTAGCACTGCATATATATTACTACTCATTACCCACCAGCGTTCAACAATTTGCGTTCATGTAACAAACGGTGCGTACGTAGTTCTCAATTGTTGATGTTGCAGCTGCAGTGATGAGATGTTATTCTTTGTTCCACCACCGTGCGGCAATATTTGTTGTCGCTACACTGCGCGTACAGCTTTAAACAATGTTGTTACAAGCAGTGTAGCATCAAATTATATAGTCGCTACAAGCATCGTTCAGAAACGTCAACTGTTGCGCGAAGCTTGTAGCCATTGATAACATTGTCATTACAATGTAACGACAACTGCAGTGTAACGACCACAGAGGTTCTCGCGTAACCGTGTGCAGTGAGTGCACGCATCTTAATGTGAATGACGCATAATAGCTCGGATTTAGATGGCCAAACCCCAGAAACTGGCTCCTAAGATGGAAATTCACTAATACATGTTGCTTTTAAACCAATGTGCAGTAGCAAAAATTAATTTCTGGGTTTCAATATATGGATAGTGCATTAAAGCCGGATGCAACCGTTGTACTACCAGTAGTTTGATCAGTTTTTTTCGAATGACGTTATTGATTACGTGATTGCGCCAACCATCCAATCTTTGTTTCACACGTGAGCTTCTTAGACATGGTAACAAGAGGCAGTATAAGTTCATGAATAAATCAGTATTCTTCAAACGGTGAAAATTTTTGAGTACTGTGTTATATGACACTGTTTACCTTTCCGCATAAGAATCTGGCCTAGATCGTTGCTGTAAGGCTCTGCAAATCTTCTGATGTTATGATATAGCATCGCCACCTTACGGCACAGCGAGTATGCTAACAGGGATTCGGTCTATTTCGGTTTCTATAAAATTGCTAAAATACGCCGTTCGTCGATTGAGGCAATAAGTTTAAAGACGAAGGAATAGCATGTTCCTTCGTGAACACTTATATACTTTCTAAACCCGTTAAGCGGTGGACGAGTCGGTGTATCCGAACATATTTATATGGTAGTAATCGTTGCTGCAAAATGCTATACTAAACACGGTTGAGGTTCTGCAGCTTTTTGAAATGCACTTGACCAGGCAGAGTATTTTAACAGTCGTCTGAGATCGACTTTGGCGCTTATAAATAAATGCGGGCAATTTGTAGTTTTTCGGAGTCAGAATTAACCTGAACCATTGTTATTCGCTATATCAATTCATCTGTATCTCGTGCACTTGTTGATGCTTTGGAAAAGCTGGCTTTCGGCACCAAGTTTACGGTTCCTGAAAACCTGTGTGGGTGGTTGTGAGCTGCTGAGTGGAAAAGCTATAATCTGCCATAGTTAATGACGTCCTGAAGTGCCGGTGCTTCGACTCGAAACGTAAGCTGCTTGGGTTGCCGCACACTAGGAATTGAACCGGTTGGCGCAATCAAGCGGTGGATTTGGTCAAAAAAATTCCCCAGAGCGAACATTATCAAGGCTTCAGTAAAAGCATGGAAGACATCGACTCAATGTACACGTTATGCAACATGCGTCCATAACAAAACGTTCGTAAACAATTAAATTGAAATTCAGTGTTAGTATTCGTGTGCCTTGTTCGAGTGGCTTGGTAATTGTAATCGTTCTATTCTCTGAGAATTAACCCACTATATAATATAGTATTTTTTGGCTGGATATGTCTGAAAAGTTGTTTTTCGCCCACGGTTGACGCTTTGTTAGAAATGCACGGTTGATTTTCGTTTATTCGATAGTTTTTTCCTTGAGTTCGTTTGATATCAAATTTGACCAAACGTCGTTTTACCAAAATCTGTTGACTGTTATGTAATGTCACAAAAACACTTGCGTATTCCCTGGACTTCCTAAATAAAAGTATTTATAGCCTTTCTGTCTCTGTCATATTTTTTCCGCGCGGCCTAGAGCAATACTGGAGAGGATGATTGGTGTTGTATGATGTTGAACCATCATCTAAATAGCAAAACGATGCTTATTTTTTGTTTTTTTTGATATCTAACTCTAGATGGGTGTGCCGTCCTCGGAGCTGGTTTACAAAAATACTTACAGAACTCGATTTTCCGTTCGCTGTTGCACAGAAATCTTTTTCATTGGTTTTTGAACAAAATATTCCTTCTCTTTAGCTTAATTACTCATTCTTTTTTGCTTGTCTCCGACTGCCGTTTTCCAGTAACAAATTCATTGCGCTTCCCATTGTTTTCTACACTCAAAATATATTCTGTGAAATTTAAAAGAAATTTCTTTGAATTTTGCACCACCAGATATTCTTTTAACATTCAAAGAATTTTCCTTGAAATTTCGCGGAATAATCTTTGAAATTTCTAAGATATGTAATTTTTTAAAAAGTAATTCTTTGAATTTCTAGGAATGTTTCTTTGAATTTTAAAACAATATCTGGTGGTGCCAAATTCAAAGAAATTTCTTTTAAATTTAACAGAAACCTATTTTCAGTGTACAAACTCATAGCTGGCGCAACAATGTCATCTCCATTTTATAGCCCTCCTATTGACCATCATTAAAAAATTTTCTCGATGTGTCTCTGCATTAGTTACGTCTGTTGAAGAAATTTATAAAAAGTAGACGCATAATTTTTGATGCCCATCTTTATTTTACAAGTTTTTATGGTTTTTGAAATATTTGGCGTTGCTTTTGTGCTTCTGTGTGTTTGCCTATAAATTTTAAATTTCTAAGTTATGTGGTTATTTCACATTTATAGTTACGGGTTTTGGTGAAATATTGGCTATTTTGTTAGGCTTTAGCCTAATTACAGCTTATTTTTAATGCTTAAATTGGTATGATGGGTAAAATGAAAAAGTATTAGCAACGTTTTTTGCCATGTTCTATTGTATATGTGTAGTGAATTTAACGATTATACCTTTTGAAAAAATTTAAGTTTTAAAATTTTCGTGACTTGATTTTGCACAAAAATGTGAAAAAGTTGGTTTTGGCTATTTTGCTGTTTTTTGGCGTTATCTAATGAGATGCATAACTTTAAAACCGAAAAGATTGTTGCAACAATTTGTTTACCATGTTCCATTGATTCAGCATACTAATTTTTAAGATGATACCTACTGAACTGGCTGTCATCTGTTTTCTTTAATCTAGTTAGTTCAAAGTGGGTGGGCGGGGAGCGGTGGGCCGGTATTTGCAGCTGCCCCCCCCGGCAAAACAGAGGTATCCCCCGACTTCTACTCCCCGGCAAAAATTCGGGTACCCCTGTTCAAAAAAATAAACGTCTAAACGCGACAAAATCTGACCAAAAAGTGGGCCCACGGCAAAATTCGGCACCCCAGCAGGTGAACCGGGTCTCCCGGCTATAATTTCCGAAGCTTGGACTAGCCAGTTAATTAGCCTCAAAATTACCTGAAAAGTTGGGTGCGAAAGTATTAATTTACTTTTTCGAGTTCAGAAGCCCGGAAATTGCCTTCAGCAAGCTGTTTCCCATGTTACATTGACTCAATGTGTTTAGTTTAGGATCATGGATATTCAACAGGCTGCATAATTTTCGTTGAACTATAGATAAATGTGGTAGTTTTATATTTATTTTAGTTCCAGTAGATGAAAATTATTGTGCGGGTGCTCGCTTCTTGGAAATTCCTAAAATTTTCCAGAAAATTAGAACTCTTCCTGGAAGTTCGTTTAAATTTTAGCACCGCAGAACAAAAAGCAACAATTCCTGAAATTGTTTGGTTAGACGGTGGAGAATTTATAAATTTTTTGCTTCATCTATTTTATTTTCCTTTCTGTTTCAACAGTTTGGAAGTCAGTTTTCAGCTGGATGACTCCGGATTTAAACCACAGCGAACAGACATAATGGCATATCGTTCCCTACGCTCATGAGCTTTCCGAAACTGTCTCTAAGGTACAAAGAGCCCCCTTCCCCAGATCGAACGAGGGCTCACTTGGGGGGGGGGGGGAAATTCCTCTTTCCCCAGGTCGAACTGGTCGACTGAATGGCATAAATGGCCTATTGACCGTAAATATACAATAATAATCACGCTATATAGTGAAAATAATAGCTTGACGACAATAATATTGTTAGTTAATTGCACCGAATGGCATTAAATTAGGGATTTTATAGTTGTATAAGCAAAAGAATTGAGATTTTTTGCCTCCGAGAAAACTTGGCCTTTTTTGGTCGTGCATAAAAATACTTGGGGGTGGCTGAACTTGGAAGCCAAACAATACCTGGGGCCTCCCCTCTCCGTGGAAAAGCTAGCTCATGAGTGTCCCTTATGGCGGAAATCGTGGCAAAACAACGCTAAAAATTCCTGAAAAAATACGAAAATCTTACTGCAAATCCTGGAAAGTCGTAAATAATAGGTTTGGGCGGGCACCTTGTATTTTAGGTTGGAATAGTTAACTTGGTGACAATTTATTAAACATAATTCGTCAAAGTAGACGTATTCGTTTTTAGACCTGAAAATGTAAATTTTAGCGATTTAAGGATGTCGTGTCTCACCGGATTATCGTGCCTAATGGTTATATCATTTTCGCAGCTATCTGAACGCTATCTTGATATGATAAATGCTAAATTATAAGCAATGAATTTGGAAAAGATATTAAATTGGGATCCTGAGCAGCTATCTGAACGCTTTTTAATAGGTGAATTCGGTTTTTATGAAATTTCCCTATTGTTTTTAGACCACAATCATATCACGTCTTACTAGCACGTCTGATCTGGGCGCTCCAAATTGGAGGGTGTGTGTTTCCGGTGAAATTTTGTATTGCCCCTGGCAAAAACCGGTCGCCATGTTCGTGCCTCTTGGAAAAATTTTGGGCTTCCTCTGTTCCATCTCCGCTTGGAAAAATTTTTTACGCTTCCTAGGTAAAAACACCCCCAGTCGACATAAAATTTTTCAAATTGCAGCCAGAGGTTTGATGACATAAAATTTTATAAAATTTGTAGTGAAATCCTGATTTGCAGTCAGAGATTTTATAAATTTTGTCAAAATTTGCTTCAGATCACTTTTCAGAAGCGTTTGCAGTGTTTCTGGCGAGATTTTAACCCTTTTACTTGGGAACCCTTTTAGCAAACATGGGGGCTCCTTGATTCTGCAGTGGTTCCCGATTCATGCCCGTTCTGGCAAAATTTTCAGTTAATGTACAGCAGTCTAATGCTTGGTTTAGGTAAGCTTATATATACTAGTTTGATATACTAGCCTATATATACTAGGTTAGCCCGAGTTTGATGATACGGCGTTTTCGGCCTGACCCCCTCTCCCCCAGTTTCTGAGGGGTCTGTTTACAGGCAGCTGCTTATCAACCGACCCCCCCGCAAGAAATTGCGGGGTCCGACCGACCCCCACCCCCCAAATTTATATGTGAATGCAGGGAAGTGTCATAGTCTTCCCTAATGCACTCTTGATAATATTGATCGAAAATTTAAGATCAAGTTTAAGATAAGAATATCTAATCAAAGTGATAAAGCTGGTCTACCGTTACACTTTTAGGGAGTAATTGTAATCGATCAAAATTTCGTTAAACCCAAATAGATAAAAACTATAAATTTTTTGTTGCACTATAGAAATTTCATAGAAATGCGTTCATACAAATTTGGTTCAATTTTTTTTTGCATTTCGATTTGACGTGGTTGTATGTCCATATAAATGGCCACCATTATAAAGCAGTGCCATTATGCATGTAAATTGTATGTTACATATATATTGCTAGTTAGGCCTCGTGTGCTGGTAGCTCGGCGGCGTCAATTCTTTGGCACATTGTACTCAACAAAATATAATGTTCTTACATGACACGTGCTAATTTCTGTATTGCTATTTTTTCTCACGACACATTGCTAAAACCCGAATCACGGAATGTGTACTTATTGAAGTTAAGTGAAAAATATCTCACTTTTGCTTATGGAACTTTCCAGTAGACATGATGTTAGGAATAATGGCATTGCAAACTTGTGATCTGAATTTTCGGGTTCAATAATCGCTCATTTGTTGAGTGATGATGAAAGCTACAATTCCGAGTAGTGGACACTCATTGTGAACAACTGTTGGTGTAAAAATTTTAATCATTATTTTGAGAGCCAAATCAAACTTGGAAGAAAGTTTTCTGCGTTAGCCCAAAACGTATTACTGTCCAGGAGTCCAGTGTACTGGCTTGCAATTTCTACAGTGTATTATCCTTCGTAACACGATTGCATTAATGTTGATCGAACGGTGTACGTCTCGCCACAACATCTTAGCAACGTATTATGGGGTTGCTTTGTAACTGGTAGTAAATAATTTTTTTACAGAAACGATTGCGTACTTTCACTAACGATTGTGTTTTAGGGCAACTACGTTTATAGATGCGCCAACGGCAAATGCATTAATCGAGCATTTCTGTGTGATGGAGAAGATGACTGTCATGACATGTCTGACGAAATGAAATCTCTTAATTGCGGTTGGTACATATATGAAATATCTTAATATAAAGTGTTCAAAAATATTTGGGTGCAGTGCTTTTCCGTAGTAAGAAATGCATGTAACCTAAATATACTGAACTTTTCAAAATACGCACCGTAGCGTCAATACAGTCGTAAATATTTTAACTGAATAACTATTAATGTTAACATAATCTGGTCAGTAATGTACATTTGTGTTGAACCACTGCACAAGAATCTTTATTTTGATACGTAGATTTGTATGGATTTTCTAACAAACGCGCTGTATCGTGGTTCATGTTATGTTAATGGCTGTTGATTATTTATTTCAGTTAATATTAGATTGATTGTTTAAACACTAGAGTACTCGCTACAATTGACTGTCGCCATACGAGTAGCAAAAACAAATTTATAAATAAAATGATTTTCCTTCGAGCAATCTGCGAGTGTATAACGAACGAGTAGCGGTCCATGTGGCTAGTACTGTACTTTACTTACGGTACATTGATGACATTTGGATTGTAGTTACCATAAATGCAGCCTCGAACAAATTTAGTTTTTCAAAGACGCACGCATACACGCAAGCGCATTTAAACGCAATTGCGCGGGGCTGCATGTTTAACAATCCTTCCCTTGACTGTATATAGACATAAAATACAAATGCGGTACGCCAATAGTACCAAATTGTTCATTGATTCCTAAGGATGGTTTTACTTGTATAGATGTCATTAAAAATATTTAACAACTATACAATGTAGACTAAAACAAAGTATCTTGTTTCACTTCTTCATAACTGGAAAACTTTACTTTATTATTAAACATTAATTAACAGTTTGCCTAAAGCCAAAAATTTCAAGCTAATTCTCATAATATATTGGCAGTCTTAAATTTTTTGGTCTGAAAGCATGTGACCTATAACTCAGCTCAATCGTCATTTTCTGATGTTGCAGAACTGTTAGTTTTATGAATAAAATTTAAGCAAAATTCGTATGCGCAGGTTCAACGGTAGTTGCGTAACATATGTCATCCATAATCCTACTAAAAGCGCTGAAAGTATGTAAACGTAATATAATCAAATTTAGGCAATCGAAAATGTCGAAGCGATGAATTCAAGTGTCTGTCAAATCGAAATCTGGGCCGTTATGAATGTATTCCTAATGTAAGTGTTTAACGTAATGGACGTACAATAAAACGCGTTTAACCAAATCAATGATTCAGACCGATATTTTCGCACCTATGTAGGTGGTTATATTTCTCATGTATCCGCTACGTATATCTCATGTGCAGCTAAACGTTACCCGGCCTGAAATAAAACGACCATTATTCACGTAGTGAATAATTATTATGCGAGGCAATATAGCCAAATAGTTCAGTTTTAATCAATTTAGTTTCGCTTGCAAGTATGTTGCTGGCATAAGAGAGAGTTGTAATATGTAACTCGCCATAATGCCGCATTTTGCCATTGATAGATCCTTTGTAACATTAAACTGTCTGTTGCTGAGTCCATATTATATAATGATACACGAGCTTAATTAATTAGCCCGGATAGTATTTACATACATAAGATTTATTCATTCGTTAAAAATAATTGGCTGACCTATGCGATATGAGTTATATGAGTACCATTGATTTTACTGCTGTCCTGAATTGGGATGCATCTGGGGTCCTATGGACATAGAACATCCAGGGTTATGGTGCATGACATACTGTACATTTTAATGCTCACTTTCTCTTTCGATTAGATAACTTTTTATTTGGAGGATGAGGTTATTAGCATAGCATTATGTATTTAGAAACCATGCTGCAAACAACGAACACGGAGCCTTGAATAGCTAGCGGTCACATGTCGAGTAACCAATACACCTGATTGCCAAATTGCTGGAGCCGCGTTTATGATATATTTGTTCAAAATGCGGCAGTTATTGTTTGTATAATACTGTACTATTACCAAAAGAAGGGTTTCAATCGATATCGAGCATCCACCAAGTTCCTATAAAACCTAATGAAAAATCGAAGTTTAATCAAAGTTTTCTTTGCTTTGGAGTTTCTACCAATTCAATAAATTAATATACAGAGATTTCTTGAAATAACGCTAAGAACCATCGTTGTTGAAATAGATATGTTTGTCCGTAAGCAGTATTGTTCCATGTGTATTTGTTGACTTATGGTGAATACTTTTGGGCACCATAGCATACCGATATTTTGGTATTTATGGCGCTACAAATGTTGTGAATTGAAGCTGCAGTTCGGAGTTTTATATAATCTTTAGTATTTACGATTTTTGGAATGAAGTTGATGATTTACTTAGATATATACATACATGAGGTCCGACGTACCAGGGGGTAACCGAGTCCTGGGAGTTAGCGCTTTTGGGCCTCCCAGACCCACCCAGGGAGCAGCCGCTCGGCGGGAGGGAGAGTATGGCGTTGTCGCCAGCGCATCCAGGGTGGGAGATCGGGGGACTTGCCAAGGGAGATCGGCACTTCCCGCCGGGGAAGCCGGGAGGGGTGGCGCTCCGGAGCCTTATGATGGATAATCCCATTCTCTATGAGTATGTATGTTCAGATGCTAGTTTGAATATTGGTTACTTCTGCCAGTATGCTGCTGGTCCTAGAAAACGAAGCCCAATGACATGTCTCCCTTCATATGTGCAGTTTACCACATACTTTCTCTTGCTGTTAGTTTCGGTGTATTGTGGCCGCGACAGAATCCTACATTTGGCATTGTTTAAGATAAGTTAGTTTAGAATTCGTGTAGCCGAACATAATATTGTAGGCTTGGGTTTGTGACGGAGATATAAATTGTCGTGGCGGAGAGGACGAAAGCGCAGCTAGATGCAATCGCACTCTAGAACCGTGCAATAACGGCGAATTTCGATGCAATAATGGCCAATGCATTCATCACACCTGGGTTTGTGATCACGACAGCGACTGTATGGACGGATCTGACGAGCCGCAAAACTGCAGTACATAATATTTAATTACAGCTTTTTATAGATAGTTTTAGTAACATTCTATTTAGATTTACATCTAAATATTAGGATTTAAATAAATTTAAGTAACATTTTTTGTGTTTTTTAGATTTCAAGCAGTTTAGTAGAAATTATGTTAAACCCATATGGTTTCAATATTCAGTGAAAACGTAGGCAGATTACACCAGCCAGGTTGGCTCTCTGATTTGGACGCCAGGGGCGTAGATTTTGCCATGTTATGAAATGTGAGTTGTTCGCCCGGGAGCTTCCGAAAGTTTGTCAAAAATTTTCAATGAATTAATGAAATATTTAAAATGATCAATAAATCAACTTGAAATCCTACATGACGCTAATGGTTGTGCTTAAAAGCAACCGTATGTAATTTACAGTGCCCCTTCACAATCCAACTTGGAGAAATCATCATATTTGTAGAAATGCTACTATTGGTTAAGCTTTCGGTGCGTTTTATCTGGATAAACTTAAGTGGCGACCAGTTTTTTAATGGACGCTGGATCCAGACTGGGTTTTATTACGGTTTCATTAGCTCTGATTAGACATTTCTAAGCATGTAGACGGAGAATGGGTGTTGTGCCCATAAATTGCAACTATAAAATACACGTTTACAAATCTGTGTATCTCCGATGAGGTCTCGCGCCGGCTTCTCCCCACCTCCCCGCGCCCGCGGGGCCCGAAAAATTTTATAACATAATGATCGCAAATTACAAAATCTTTAGGAGGAAAAGGTGCATAATATAAAGATACTTTCCTAGATATGAAAATTACTTTCATAGAAGATTTTGTTAAAATAATGATGATTTAAATCAAAGTTTACGACAAAATCCTCCTAATTTATTTGGTTTATTTGAGCGTTCGTGAACACGTTCAACGCGCAGAAGTGCTTTCACAAACAAACCAAACCAAACAAAATTCACTTCATTCAACTTCGACAAGTTTTTCATTCACAGAAAACTAAATTTTATTTGAAATTTCGCCAACGCAATAACTGGTGATTTTCGCAATACCTCTTGCAATGCAGTGACCGTCATTGTTTAACCAGCGAAAACCAAAATTTAATAAATTTTCCTGAATTAATACGGGTTTTCAAATGTTTATCAGTAAAATATCGATTTCTCAACAAATTCTGTGAGAAAAAATAAAACACAATATCTAGTTTGCAACAAAACCTGTGAAAATATAAAACAAAGTAATAAAGAGCTTCGGCCTCTGTTTATTTTTATTTTCATAAAATTTGAATCATCGAGTTAGTTATCCCTGCAGAGGTGTTGGAGCTCACTCATTTAGTAGTATGTTATATGGATGAAGCTATATCGGATGGTTAAAGTGCTAAATGCTTGACATCTGGTGCGATGCTGTGATACATTTCACTTTATTAATTTTTTATGACTTCATGCGATATAAGACGGCAAATGTGCCGCCCCCCAGCAGAACCCTTCCCCTCCCGCCGCAAAATTTTTGCGAATGGAGAGGCCAGTAAGACATATTGTTAGTTGTAATTACATTTGCAAGTTAATATGTTAAATGAAGCCCTGAATTTTATGTAAAATTACGTAGTAAGAATATGCGGAAATAACCAATTGCAACAACGCTGGATGAGAAATAGTATAAATAAACTGGTACCAATCGCTATACTACGCGGGTGTGACGCGAATCTTGTATCAATCTGTTGTTAACAGAGGAGACCAGTTTTTTCACAGTGTTCCACAAAAAATTATGAGAACACATTTAGTCGAATTTCTGCAAACTTCTCTTTATATGTTCTGTATCTCATATTCCGGAGTCAATGTCGTACTTACTTTGGCAATATTTCTCATATTACAAAAACGGCATTTGTCGATATATTCAACAGTTATAACTCAACAACATCCACTGGGCGATCACATCATATTATCTATATTTATATCAAGGAAACACTTTATTTTGTTGTTTTTGCTTATTCTCTATTACATTGCAAGTGTAGTTATTTAAAGCGCTCTTATTTTTAAATATATATTTTTCCCAATGTGGGATCAGTTTGGTACATAGTACTTTTATAATAACAGGACGACACCGTATTTAGTTTCGAATGTTTCCAGTAACATCGTGCACTTCCACTGGCGTAAGAAATGTGGTTTCAACGGATTACCATTCTCTGTTCTCGTCTAAAATGACGTGCGGCTTTAGCTTCGTTACTTGTAAGGGACCCCTGATGATATAATTTTCTTGTTTATCAAGTGTATACAATTCATTTACGGGGATAATATAAACTGTCTCATTGTTTTAAAAACCAATGTCGGATATGTCGTTAACCATGTGGGACACTACAGGGGCAAACCTTGCTAAATCTGGGAGCCAAATTTCAGCACTTTTTCGTCTTATTTTTATGCGAAGATTTATTAACTGAAATAGTAGGCGTTTTTTACGCTGCAGAATGCGGTAAAATAGTCGTGTACACATCAATTGGGACAAACGCTAGGACTTAGAACGTGGAAAAATGACACTTCAAACTTATCTTATAAAACGGTTTTTCGTCTGGTGGAACTGTCATTCTATAATATCAATATTCAAAAACTTAGATTGCAATAGTTTAAGATCCTCTCTGGGTAGTGACAAAAAAATTGGGTTGCCTGAACAATTGTTCATGTTTGACACAAATTGAACCGTGAAAATAACAAAAACTCTGATGGTTCACACAAACCATAACAACAACATGGTTTATTACCGGGCAAGCCAACCGTATTACATAGAACTGTTATACACTAACCGTATGCACACTGCCCATGTGTTGGCCTGTCCACAGCCCTCCGAAAAGTGGGGGAAACTTCGGGGGGACCCCATGTTCATTCTCCGGGAAAAACTAAAAGTGAGGGGGATAAATTTTGCTTAAAAATGCTAAGTATTTCCATATTTCATGCATTTTTACTCCCCCCACTGTGGACAGGCCAGATGTTTAATATAGACCATATGAAATTTCCTGTTTCACAAAATTTATACATTGACTTGGGCTAAAAGGCAGGTGATGTTAATTTTGGCTATTTAGGCTAACTCATATCTGTTATAATTGTATCATCTTTCCACATTTGGCCCACAAAGTAGTACCCACAGCCGATGTACCGCGTCCGTCCTTGCTGAGGCAGAAAATTCTATACTGCTGTGGCCTGGATGTATAACCGCAAAAAGGCGAGATGACCAACTCAATACTTCATTCTGACAACCAAGTCTATCATGGTTCGTATTTCGCCCAAGAATGCTCCCGACTAGAACCACTGGTCACTGTAGTGGATAAACAAGGTGGCGTTATGATGTTCGGGAAGGTACGGTGCAGGCAGCACGATTTACATTAGAATTTCAATATGTTTTGTGATTTGAGTTAGTGGTGCCTATACGATAATGTGAAAATTCCAAGCATTTTTGGAGACATGCGGTGAAAGGTGGATGGGTACTATTTTTTGAGCCACGCTGTTCCCCCTAAACGTTTCAGTGCCACCCCTTTCGGAAATTTCTGGCGACGAACCTGGAACACATCAGAAATTGGTTAATAGCACAAGAACACCGATCTCTTTGTAGCAAAACGATTAACCGATTCATTTTAAATAACTAACTATGGACTACAAATCAAATTGCAAACAAATCAAAGCAGTAGATATCCAAACTTTCACTCATGGTACAAATGATGTAAGTCTAACTACACAATGCTTGGTATCTGAATATTTATGTGGACGGTTTAGGTTCAGCTTCTCGTCTGGGAGAATTATCTTCTTTACAAATTAGATATCATATCCGCCTTTTTCATTTTTCCTTTACGCAATAAAATTATCTTTCAACACAATGTCTAGAAACAAAATTTTAATTTCTTAGGTATTGTCGAATTCGATGAAAGGGAATGAGGGCAAGGATCATCATATATCTTTAAATTTCATTCGACTCTTTAGTGTATAAAAAATTGCAGAGTTTTTGCCTAAATATCTGGAATTTGTACTGATATATATTATGCAAAAAATCTTATTTATGGGGAAAGAATAATATTCGGTGGAACTTTCTGTGTGTAGATCACATGGTTTCTGGAGTAAAAATAGGATTTTGTGGGAAATCTTCGCCCAAATTCGGACAAGAAGGATTCAAGAGTTTGAAAGAAGAAGCGGGTCATGACAACATCGTTACAAGTTTTTATTAATGGACCAATTAAAATGCCTATTATCATAGGTTAAATTATTAACTTGCGATTAAAAGTCCATCGTTTTAAAGGGGACCGAAAGCCTCGTTGACCCAGATAATTGATTAAGCACCAGATCTTCTGCATATTTTAATCTTCTAATGTTTCGTAACCATATTCAGAGTATTCTACATGCAGTCCTAACTATTTCGAATGCTCCAATCATCGTTGTATTCCTGAAGCTTGGAAATGTGACAAGACTGATGACTGTGACGATAAATCTGACGAGGCTAACTGTGGTGAGTGATGCTATATGCATTAATGTCGCTGTTATATCGTTCCTTCCACTGAGTAACTAGTATGAAGGAAATGAAAAAGCAGCCGTTGTTAGTGAAACTTAGTAATGATTTCCAGTGAGTACTATATTTTACATTAACAACGAAAATCTGAAATCCTATCTCAGGTCCTATAATGTCGGAGTGGACCATAGGATGTGATTAAAATTTTTTCATGCGACGTGGTCAGTGGCTCGCGCGTAGTTGCGTGCATTTTCGGGAAAAAGAGTAAAAACTCATGGACTAAAATAAGCCTAGGTTTCACGCTTAGCTAATGTACAGTAGAACTTAATGCTTGTTTACATTGCGTCCGAGCCGATCCGAATCGGATGTGTGTTTTATATAGTGTGCACACTGCATCCGATCCTGCCCGACATACCATGCACAATTTTTTCGGACCGAATCGAATGACATAATATGAAAAATAAATACATATGCATACGGTAGGCATAGAATTTAGTTGTATCGGATGTAATGTGAACACAATTCAGATCACTATGGAACGAATTCAATGTGAACACGGCCATAAAAATGACTGCCGCATTTTGAACGAGCGAGTTCTAGAGTGGCTCGCTCATTACAATTAATAAATTTTATTTTTGAACAAAATTATTTCCAGCAAGCGGCGAGCGAGTTGCGAATAAGTGTTGAGCGAGCTACAGTCACTTTTGGCGAGTACTGTAACTCAGTGTTATTAATGTGTGTCTAATGTAGGTTAGATGTTATCATTATGACAGGCTTTTCAAAAATTAAACGCAACAAAAAGGGAAATACTGTTACAGACAGAAATAAAAGCAAATCATTAATTTTTGTAATTTCCATTACCGCAATTACCTTTGGAAATATCTTTTGGGGATTTTATGCTTTAATACGGCTTTAACTGTTATACATAACTTTAAAATTATTCACGAATAAATTTATATGAGCAGAATATGCACATCTCTTTATATTTGTAGCCAATGGAGCGAGCGTGGTTTCATCAGGTCTTCTTTTTGTGATACTGAAGACAGACTACATATATTAATATACAGGCAATCGGTTTCATTGACACTAAACAGAGTGAAAACATCTGAAAAGGCCTAAAGTATTCGTGCTATACTCTAAATAACCAAACCATCGAATTCAGCGTACAACCTATACACGCCATTTTGATGCCCAGCACGTAATACATGAATTATACAAAAATGAAAACTCGTTATATTTTAGAAATCTGGTTCATCGACCGCAAAACCCTTGAAACCCCGTGAAAAGGTATAATGTAGTCAAATTGGGCTCTAGATAGCACAACTATCGTTTCCAGCGTGCTTGATAAGTTAATAAGCGCTCATTGCAAGCTAAAACATATAATAATATGCCGAAAGTTTGAAAAGTTGCTGCTTCTGGCAAAGGGTCGATGAACCATATTCGGCCCTACAGCGGCCCAGAAAGTGTTCGCACAGAAAAGTCGTGGTCATCAAAGTTCTAGATCTCGATGAGATGATCCTGCCTGGTGGTCGTGTCCCGAGATATGGGCTGTGGAAGAATGGTACTCGTATCACAAGATCTGGCAAAGAACCCTTAACCCTTTAGCTCATGAATTTGATTTGTCCTTTAACTATCGCTGAAAAAGTTATTGTCGCCGCGATGAATGGAGCCCGAGCCATTTGCGTTAGAATTGTGCTCGCTAACCAATGAGCTATGACGATGCTGATCTTCGGATTCTTAAGGTTTTTCGTTACACCAGCAAATAACAACGCTCAGCAAAACGGACGCTACACAGTAAACTAAGTCAATGAAATACTATGTATTATATTAAGTTGCTTGAGAGTAACTACACACGGTAAAGGATTAAATATAATTGATAGTTGTGAATTTACTTGTATTTTAAGTTGCTTCAGAGCAACTACATGCGGTAAAGGGTTAAAAACCTGTTTTTGCCATTTTGACCCCGAAGATTGGTGGCAGCTGTTTGCGTTCAACTAAATGGTACATCCTCATGACTTTTGCTATCGAAATCTATCCGCTCGAAAATGACTTGTTATGAATGATAGGAACAGACAAAAAGTTTTCTCGATTTTCCTCCAAGCGCGCTCTGTGGAAACTCCGTTTGAATAAAATTCGAACTTAGTTGAACATGGGGTTTGAGGTGCGTAGAAGGACAGACACGGTGGAAATCTCACGAACATGGCAACTAATTAAAGTCATCGCCAGAAACGATCATCGTTTA
This sequence comes from Trileptium ribeirensis, assembly GCA_030248225.1. Lineage (NCBI taxonomy): Eukaryota > Metazoa > Nematoda > Enoplea > Enoplida > Thoracostomopsidae > Trileptium > Trileptium ribeirensis. Next base: position 9,547 of record JASANE010007258.1, on the reverse strand, counting down.
TAGGGCGGAATGTTTTTCCTCGCATAGGATAAACCAACATCGAATATAATTTATTATTAATTCGACGCACATGCTACAAACAGAAAATAATTTTCCAACAGATTTCGAACTGCTATCGAATAGTTATTAAATATTATTATTGAAGGAGCAAGCGAACACAATGTCAGCTCTACAATATTCGAACTGTTGTAGAACAAAAACAATGACTCTTTAAACATAACAAAAAAGTGCAAAATCCAATTTTAACGTTTGGAAATACAGACATTTTAAAGTTTTAGCGAGTCCAGCATAGTATGTTATAAGAATAATAAAGTGTTGCTGTGTATCGATTATACATCGTAGGATAGTGTTTCCTGGCCTGTCCACAGCCCTCCGAAAAGTGGGGGGGGGAAACTTCGGGGGGCATCTTCATTCTCGGGGGAAATTTCAAAGTGGGGGGGGATAAATTTTGCTTAAAAATACAAAATATTTCCATATTTTCATGCATTTTTGCGACTGTGAACGTAGTTTCAAGCTAAAAAACAATATTTTGGCATTATAAATATTGGTAATTAATGTTTAATAAACAATTTGCAAACAAAGAACATAAATTGTCAGTCATAAAAAATTTTTGGAATTAGTTTAACATGGGGATTTCGGCCGAGTGGGGGGGGCGGACATGTGGGAAAATCTCACGAACATGGGGGGATTTGGAAAGTGGGGGGTCCCCCCACTGTGGACAGGCCAGTGTTTTATGACATTATTCAACATGCCAATTCTTCAAATCGGCTGAGATGACAAGTTATTTGAGCTGTGCTTTGTGCTGCATTATGCAACAGTAAACCTAATCCACGTCCATCAACAGTTGTGTCGGGTAGGTTGCTGCCATGGTCAATTACGTAGCTGCGTAAAAACATCTTTCACCAAACATGCGTGTGCTAAGAAAAATTTTGACATGGCCTCAACGAGTCTCAAGTAATGATCGTACATACATATTGCATATCTTACACACTGAACAATTATTGCGGTAGAAATATCAGTAATTGACTTGTAAAAAGCCAGGGAAAACTGGAACTTCACACTCACAAACGTGGTGCTTCCCATTCGTTGAAAATTTTTACATGGGGTGTGAACTACGAGCCTGTTTCGCAACTGGTGCGCCACATTATGTCAGCAGGCATGGAATGGCGCTCCATATTTCGCCACTGGGCATGAACTGGGGGCCCAACCGGGAATTTTACACTCATGAATGCGCGGGCACCCTCTATACAGTTTTCAATCAAGATGTATGCAGTTGCTGTATTTTGTTATAACTTTGGCAGATAGCGCTTAAATGTTTGCACACTTGCACGAAAAATTATCTCATTTTCGTTTGTAGCATCACACTAAATCTTCGCTAGACGGAAGGGCTTTCAACGTTAATCCAATGTTGTTGTGACCATAGCTTTGTCTTTGCGTCACTTCGTGAAGAGTTTTGAATTGTGGCCATTTTGGAAGGGTCCCCAGCATTTTACGTTATAGCTCTTGCCAAAGCAAATTTCATCAGATATCAATTTAGACACAGGTCATCTGCCTAGACCAAACCTCGGAACCTATCGGGGAGCCAATTTTTTTGCTGGATTTTGTCGTGTTTAGACGTTCATTTTTCTCAGCAGGGGGCTTTGAGCCGGGAGAGGGGGCAGCCGAAAATGCCGCTCCCCAATTTGGACTAGCCAGGTGATCGTTAGCTACAACTTTGGAGTGAATATGTTATATTTCTTGGGTATGAAAGGTTTTTAATGAGTGATGCATTTTGGTTTCGTTTCAGATCCACATTCATAATATCTCTAAGCCATTGAGGCCCTGCAGGGAGCTAAGCATGCTAAAGTTTTGAGACAAGAGATTTGTCGCTTCTTTAATTTAGTTGCAATCAGATGGCAAGATTGGGTCCAAAGATTCGCTGAATGTGGTAAAAATAATAGCTGTATTTGCGTGATATGCATCAGATATGGCAAGCACTACGGGGCATCAACGCGAAAAATGACACCTTAAATTGTATTTTTAAAACCATGTGATTTATAAATATCAAAACATCGTATTTTTGGTCATTTGGGGTCGTACGGTTTTGATATGGTGTGGCTGAAATGACCGTTATAGGATTTATGTCACATTGAAAGTTGTCTTTTAATTTTCAGTTCAATCAAAAAAGCAATTACACATCGGTAAAACAGGAATAAAAATTTCTGCCACCAGTGCTGCATTTTTATTGACGTCTAAATGGCATGTTTTGGCAAATTTCCAGTACAAATATTTCATTTTTGTCAACAAAAATCTCGATTTGGAAGCGAATCAGCGTGTCGCTTATAGTAGAAGTGCGCATTGCGGCTAAGCGGTGACCAACTTCCCCTTCTACCTATTGCGGAACCTCAGATTATTATTTAGAATGAAAAGAAAACATTTTATTTATATTACCAAAGTGTCAAGGGTACACCGGTCACAAACGTTCAAATAAACCACTCCATTGTCTTCGATGGTCCAGAATACCCTTATAGTTACTACATGTTTATTAACGATTATCTTAAAAATGTATGTTAAGGTGGGTTCACACTAATCGCTCTATTGGGTGCAAACATTTATGCATTTTTGGTGAATTTGAACGTGTGATAACTTCAAAATTTAGCTAGCATATTGCTTTAGCCAATCAGTGCGAATGAATAAAATTTGAGAAATTTTAATCTCAAATTTTGCAACAGGGTTATTTGTTATATTTTGGCAATACATCCGATTGCACTTGCAATTCGAGCAATACATCCGATATAATGCCTAAAACATCAACACTTGGTCTTGAAGGTATAACAATTTAGCTACAGAGACCATTATACTTTTCTGGCTTATTTTTTCGCTGAACATTTTGTCAGGTGGCATGAACCGGGGGCCCTGGTTGGGAACTGGGGGCTCCGAATTCTGCAGGAAGCCTGAACTGAGGTGCCGAGTTTTGCCAGCGGGCAAGAACAGCGTTCCCGTGGCTTGAGCAATTCCCTATCCAGCTTCGAAGTATAAAATTTTGTGCAATGGTTTCTGAAACGGTACAAAAACGTCTATAGCAGGGTGAAAACCAGCATTTCAATCTAGAGTTTTTGCGAAAATTAACCAAATGTTTTACATCAAAAAGAAATTTTTTGCGATAATTTTGTGAGGTTTTATTTTCACTGGGATGGGGGAACGTTTACCGGGTTTAGCCAAAAATTTTGCCAGGAGGAGCCAGTTGATCGGATTTTTCGGAATTCCGAAAAAAACCAGCACTGTAAAACTTAAAAACAATAGTTTTGTTGTCGAATTCTGTCTGCTATAACTTAAGGGTTAAAATATTAATTATAATTTATGGCTTTCTGATTTATTGGGAATTTTAAATCTGTAGGAGTTGCCTTGATAATACTGCGAACTTTGTAGAAATCTGGCCTGTCCACAGGACCAAGATTCTACCTGGGGGCTTTGAGCTGGGGGACCCTCTAACTCTAAACTGGGAAAACCGGAAATTCCTGGGGAAATTCCTCCAGGTTAGCTGGGGGAATACAGTGCCCCCTCATCAGGTTGGTGTTCTATATATTGCATTTTATTGAATTTTTCATGTCTTGGCAACATGTATTTCGTTTTTTGTTGCATATACACATAATGAAAATAGTGGTAAGATATAATAATTAATCACCCTTATAGGAGACACTGTTTGTGAAAAAGGTCAGTGGAGATGTAAAAACGGGAATTGTATCGATTTTGCAAAGGTTTGTAATAAAGAGAACGACTGTGCTGATGGTTCGGATGAAGATTCTATGTGCGGTAAGTACCCTGTAGGATATAATAGCATTATGTATTTATAAATTACTCTGACATGTCTCCCCGGCGGTACAGAAATATTATTTGGCTTGTTTACACTTCGTTGCATTCTTTGCAAGCAGCGTGGCCTACGTTTTAGTTTTCCTATGTTCCTTAATGACTGGATATGCAACATTAGATGGAGGCCAGATTTTACAATTTGGAGTTTTGCTTTTGACCTCACATCGGAGTTCCATGGTCCAACCGTAGACATCAAAAGAGTTTTTGCTTTAAATGCGTAAGATTAAATTGCCGTGAGTTTACTAATAGGGTTCCGCGTATCGAGTTTATACAACTCCCCAACCAGTCTTCTGCACATTTTAGGTTGGAAGGAAGGGGTTGTGAAGTACGTGAGGGAAATATAAACTTCTCGTGTATAAGCTGTCATTCAGCAGTTTAAATTTATTTGTTCGAAAGTGTTCCGGGTTGTGGCAAGATCAATACGGTTATATTTTAGAAAACGAGCAGTAATTTATGTTTATTTCTTCAGGAGTTAATGAATGTGCTGACGGCACTAAATTATGTGAACAAACTTGCAAAGATCTCACAATTGGCTATCAGTGCGACTGTCATGCGGGTTACCGTTTGGATCCCGATGACAAACGTTCTTGTATCGGTAAATGATTACGGGTTTATTGTATTTTAAAAAAAATGGTCCACTGGTTGGATCATGCACAATATTTTGATCTACGTACGTAGAGTTGGAAATTAAGTTTTGCCTGAAATATAGTTGGAAATGAGATAAATTTTATGATATTGTATGTTTTCCCCTTCATACCCTTGAAACTAATGCTTTTACCTTTTCCTTGAGTATTTAGCTTGTACATATCAAAAAATAAGTTATGACATTTTATACAAATGCAGTTGTTAAACCCATCTTAACCTATATTAAAAATTGCTGCATCTCGGAAAGGTTTCCAAGCAACAAAATATTCTTGTGTTAGATAAACACGTCGATTTAGGATTTAGCTGGCATATAGTATAGCATAGATAATCGAAAATATAAGAAATTTAAGTGCACAAGATGCATTTTTAAGCTGTACCTGAAGGAGTGAAATGGTTTCAAAATATTGCTAAATAATTTTTTCGCATCTCGTCACTGGCTCGAGACGCGCTTGAAATGCCTGTCATTTCTGGCGCGTGCTGTAGATTCACCATTAGGATCTAAAAGCCATGCAGTATTTCACTGCAAGTAGAAACAATAGCGTTTAGTTGTATGTCTTTAAGCCTCAAGCAACATCTAGGTATGCCTATGTTTGTATTTCCCATGCAGTATTCCACGTAATGAGTGTTATTCGTTTGAGCAGTTTCATAATTTGTTCGAACCGTGTTTGAATTTTTAAGATGTGTTTGAAAATTTTAATTGGTTTGAAAATTCGGTCGATTTCGATTATAAATGAAATTTCCATCGATTATGTGAAAAGAAATTTCGATAGTTTTTGTTTCATTCGATTTTGATCGTTTCGATTTTGGCGCTGTTAGATAAATTTCAAAATTGTAAAATTTCGATTATTCTCAATTAAACGATATTTCGATCGTTTTCAAATGCACTTATTTTGGCCTCGACTCAATGTTCCTTTAGCATCAATCGACCGCGATTTATAGCTGCTACATACGGTAAGTGCTGACTATACACTTGTATGTTGCGAATGGATGTTTTTCTAGGTTTGCTTTAAGGTGAATAAAAGTTGTTTTCTAACCTAATCGATGACTGTTCTTATTATATCCCAGATAAACTTTATCGTTTGAAAGAAAACAGTAGAGCAAACATATTATGCAAAAGCTTGCAGCATTTTAGTTGCCAAAATGACCCTGGACTAGGTTAGGAAACACCTATAAATGTTCTTAAAATTTTGTTTTACATAGCTGAGTTTTTTCAAAAGTGACTCTGGGTCCAGATTGGGTCCAGCAAATTTCTTTTGGGTCCAGACCTTAAAAACTGTGTCCAGACTTACAGTTTTAGGCTTGACAATTTCATGAATTGATACACAATACAGAAACGTAATTACGAAAACGGCTGAAAGCCTGCTTTTTGTATTTGAATTTATTAGTAGACCCTACATACGTCTCCTAAGCCGAAATTGCCCTGGGTTCAGCGTGGGTCCAGCAAAAATATTTGGGTCCAGACCCACTTGTGGACCCAAAAAACCCTTGGAGGACATACATACCTGTATGTTATAAGTAGGAAGCTAACGCAAATGTTTATTTTTTGTTATAAACTGAAAAAACGCGATGGCGCTGAGTTTTTTTATAACAGAGTTAAATGTAGATAAAATCTCGTGAGCTAAATCTTTTTTTGGGAACGAATGAGTGCAATCCATTTTCACAAAGCGATCAGAAAAAGGAAGATGAGTGACTTTAGCTAGATCGTGAACTTATATAAAAAATTGGTTGTTTTGTGTGAGAATATTTTACTTGACCCTGGACTAGGTTAGGAAACCTCTGAAGTGCTTTATAATTTTTTGTAATTGTTACATTGAGGACTTACTTATGATATAATTGCGAAGGCAATGTTAATGTTTAGTTTTCTGTTATAAACTGGAAAAACAGTGTTTGGCGCTGATTTTTTAGAACATACATTTAGATAACATGAGCTAAATCAGCGTCTTGGGGCAAATGAGTGCAATTCATTTGCACAAAGTGATCAGATTAAAGGGGAATGAGTGACTTTAGTCGGACCTTGATCTCAATATAATGAAAATTGGTTGTTTTTTTGTGAAAATATTTTTTGGCGATGATATAATAATCACAGATCAGCAAAATTATAATTTTAAGTCTTGAAACCGTCAGAATCTGTCATTTCTGTAGTTCGGGAGCAAATATCCTATTGCGTAAACCAATCCTAATAAAAACATTAGCTGTTTGCTTTTAAAATGGTTTCATTGGGTAGCAATGTAGTAATGATAGATAAACAAATTTTGTAACTTTAATAATCTTAGCAAGATCATTTTGTTTCTAGGTGCATATTTTACTGTTTAAGGTCGATCATCAGAAATTTCTTATAACAGTTTCAGATGATAATAGCTATTGAAGTATTGAACAGGCCATAAAAATTTCTTTTATTTAGCAACATATAAAATAGGTAGAATAATCGAAATCGTCAAAGTTATAATTTTTAGACCCAAAAGTATTAAATGGGAGCGTGGGATGAACTTGAGAGCTATATCTAATGTTTCATAAAACGATGCGAATGCGCAAAAACGGTTTTGGAATAATGAATTTAAGCTGACCAAGTAGGAACGTAGCGTAGCAAAATAGCGCCAAACCCAAGTTTTTCCAGTTTATAACACCCTTAACTTAATTATGTCCTGAATTATTAAAAACAGAACCTTTATTGTGTCATTTGAAAAATCTAATAATGTGACAAAAGGGGCTCGGTTTTCCTAGCATAGTATAAGGATGATTGTAGCGACTGGATGCATGATTAAAACAATTATTATGGATGAAATTTGCGATATTTTATTTAAACAATGAAAGGTACACAACAGGGGTTTCACATATAAGCATATCCACGGCCATTTTAGCGACTGCATTATTATTATTGAAATCGTTTTTCTAAAATACCTAAAAAACAAAATTTTCCTCTAGTTTTACAGTACGATTCGTTAGACCGGTTTCAAAAACAAGCTCTCCAGTTCTGACTTCAAAACTCATTCATACAATGCTAAAAATTTATAGATGTTGACGAATGCAACGAAGGTGTGTTTCCATGCAGCCAGAAGTGCTCCAACAAGCTTGGCTCTTATAAATGTTTGTGCGATACCAACTACTATAAGCTGGATCGCGATGCACGGACATGCAAGCGTATAAAGAACGGTAATTAATACACGTGTATGTAGGTGCTGCGATAGACCGTTTAGTTCAAATTTTAAATCATTTGGACAAACTTACCGGTGACATGACAGTAAAAAGGAAGTATGTGCCGTGATTACTGCTACTTTTCTAGCAGACACTCTTGTTTATATTTTGTTCATCTCGAATTTTTGTTAGTGACGATACCATAGATGGGAACCGTGCTTTAGATCCTTATAAAGCCAAAAAGCACACTCGAAATAGGTTCGAAACCCTTAAGAATTTTACTTGAAATGTCAATCGGCGACATTATTTTCCTGGACCGGGATTTTACGGTATTAGTTCTCCAAGAATTCAGTGCGTACCGCCAGATAATGTCATCAAATCGTTATACAAAGATCATAGTACAGAAGCGTTCGCCTCAGCATTGCGATGAAATAATTTCTTATTAGTCCTCAATGATTTGTCAAAAAGTATCGGCAACACAATGATTTTGGAGCCACCCAGTTCACGGTTATACAGTACTCGCCACAACTGACCGTAGCTCACCTGCTTCGCTGCTCATTCACAGCGTGCTCGTGGAAAAGAAAATTTTATTTTGAAATTATTTAGATTTTTTGTCATATCGTTGCTAGACGCTGCTCGTCGTCACTCGCACAGCTGCAGTGAATTGTGTTGAGTATTATACCACCAATACGTCCTTTATTTTTACTATTGAATTAAGAAAATTATATGTGCCGACGCCGAGTCAATAAGAAAATAATAAGAGTGGTTTCGAAACTGTAACGTATTTCAGCTTTGCGTGTATGAACCGGATGGTTAAGTTCTCTAGTGTTCTAAGCATTATTTCCGAATTGTAGCGCTGTTCGTTGACTGTGTTAACATAATGGAAAAATTATATGGGCTTCGCTTACAGCTTTAAATATGTTCGGATATAGCTGAATTTTTAAGCTATGGATTCAATTTTTTACCCGTACGGGCTGATATTCCTATATGCTTGGAGATCCTGGTCGTAAGGTGTTGCAGGATTTCCGAACATGTAAAAATATCAGACCGTACGGGTAAAGAAAACTGAACAATCTATAGCTTAGTAATTCAGCTATTTACCAACATATTCAAAGCTGTAATCGAAACGCAAACCCAAATCATTTTTCCATTTTTGTTGAAACAGTCAGCAGACAATGCAACAATTGGGAGATAATGCTCAGAACGCTAGAGAACCTAACCATTCGGTTCAAAAACCTGAAGCTGAACGACGTTAGAGCTTTGAAACCACTCTTATTGTTTTCTAATTGACTCGGCACATATAATTTTCTTCATATATTCTTTTAACATTATTTTGAATATTGCATTACGTGATTAACGAAAGAGCTCTTTGGTTGCCGGGGTTATTTTAGGCCCTCTCAGATAGGGGTCAGTAAACGGAAAAATTTACTGACCCCTAAGGGGTCAGTAGCAAAGGGTCATTTCGGAAACTAGGGGTCATGACCCCTGAAGGGGTCAGTAATTTTATAAAAATTAATACATTTTTCTTTCAGGTGTCTCAACATACCTCTGTGGCGCTGGTTTTTTCAGTTTTTGGCCATAATATATAGTATACATGCATATTTTAGGTTTGGTGACCAAATAATTGATCGTTTAGCCTACGATATGCGTGTATATGAGTTAGAAATTTTCTAGTGATCCCTTAAGTGGTCAATTTTTTTAAAAAAGCGTAAATTTTAAGGGGTCGTTTTTGCGAAAAAGTAGAGGTCGGCGTCTAGGGGGGAGCTCGCCGGGAGGGGGGGAACCCGATCCTTGGGGTCGCCCTCCCCCTTCCCTCCCCCTCTAAAATAACCCCGGGGTTGTAAAGTTGCAGTAATACCAAGAAATGATGGTTCTTAACCAAGATTAACATAGAACACGCTATTAGATATCCGTCGAATTT
>JASANE010007257.1:0-12927 GCA_030248225.1 Trileptium ribeirensis | reverse complement strand
CCTTTCGGCATCGGTCATTTCTGCCGGGCACTGTATACTTCATTTTTTCTCAATCAGGCCCAACCATAACACCCATAAGCGTGAAGGCTAGAGGTCGCAGATGTTGTGAAGTCACTTCTTTTAGCTTATAGTTATATAAAAAAACGACAGTCGCCTTTCGGGCATCGGTCATTTCTGCCAGGCGCTATATACTTCATTTTTCTCAATCAGGCCCAACCGTAACACCCATAAGCGTGAGGGCTAGAGGTCGCAGTTGTTGGGAGGTCACTTCTTTTAGCTTATAGTTATATAAAAAAACGACAGTCGCCTTTCGGGCATCGGTCATTTCTGCCAAGCGCTATATACTTCTTCATTTTTTATCTCAATCAGGCCCAACTGTAACACTCATAAGCCTGAGGACTAGAGGTCGCAGTTGTTGGGAGATCACTTCTTTTAGCTTATAATTGTATAAAAATGACCGTCGCCTTTCGGGCATCGGTCATTTCTGCCGGGCGCTATATACTTCATTTTTCTCAATCAGGCCCAACTGTAACACCCATAAGCCTGAGGACTAGAGGTCGCAGTTGCTGGGAGATCACTTCTTTTAGCTTATAATTGTATAAAAATGACCGTCGCCATTCGGGCATCGGTCATTTCTGCCGGGCGCTATATACTTCATTTTTCTCAATCAGGCCCAACTGTAACACCCATAGGCCTGAGGACTAGAGGTCGCAGTTGTTGGGAGATCACTTCTTTTAGCTTATAATTATATAAAATGACCGTCGCCTTTCGGGCATCGGTCATTTCTGCCGGGCGCTGTATACTTCTTTATTTTTTTCTCAATCAGGCCCAACCGTGACACCCATAAGCGTGACGGCTAGACGTCGCAGTTGTTGGGAGGTCACTTCTTTTAGCTTATAGTTATATAAAAAATGACCGTCGCCTTTCGGGCATCGGTCATTTCTGCCAGCCGCTATATACTTCATTTTTCTCAATCAGGCCCAACTGTAACACCCATAAGCCTGAGGACTAGAGGTCGCAGTTGTTGGGAGATCACTTCTTTAGCTTATAATTATATAAAAATGACCGTCGCCTTTCGGGCATCGGTCATTTCTGCCAGGCGCTGTATACTTCTTCATTTTTCTCAATCAGACCCAACCGTAACACCCATAAGCCTGAGGACTAGAGGTCGCAGTTGTTGGGAGATCACTTGTTTTAGCTTATAATTATATAAAAATGACCGTCGCCTTTCGGGCATCGGTCATTTCTGCCGGGCACTGTATACTTCTTCATTTTTTCTCAATCAGGCCCAACCGTAACACCCATAAGCGTGAAGGCTAGAGGTCGCAGATGTTGTGAAGTCACTTCTTTTAGCTTATAGTTATATAAAAAAACGACAGTCGCCTTTCGGGCATCGGTCATTTCTGCCAGGCGCTATATACTTCTTCATTTTTTATCTCAATCAGGCCCAACTGTAACACTCATAAGCCTGAGGACTAGAGGTCGCAGTTGTTGGGAGATCACTTCTTTTAGCTTATAATTATATAAAAATGACCGTCGCCTTTCGGGCATCGGTCATTTCTGCCGGGCGCTGTATACTTCTTCATTTTTTCTCAATCAGGCCCAACCGTAACACCCATAAGCCTGAGGACTATAGGTCGCAGTTGTTGGGAGATCACTTCTTTTAGCTTATAATTATATAAAAATGACCGTCGCCTTTCGGGCATCGGTCATTTCTGCCGGGCACTGTATACTTCTTCATTTTTTCTCAATCAGGCCCAACCGTAACACCCATAAGCGTGAGGGCTAGAGGTCGCAGATGTTGTGAGGTCACTTCTTTTAGCTTATAGTTATATAAAAAACGACCGTCGCCTTTCGGGCATCGGTCATTTCTGCCAGGCGCTATATACTTCTTCATTTTTATCTCAATCAGGCCCAACTGTAACACCGATAAGCCTGAGGACTAGAGGTCGCAGTTGTTGGGAGATCACTCTTTTAGCTTATAATTATATAAAAATGACCGTCGCCTTTCGGGCATCGGTCATTTCTGCCGTTCGCTGTACACTTCTTCATTTTATCTTAATCCGGCCCAACCGTAACACCCAAAGGCGTGGGCTAGGGGTAACCGTTGATGGGAGGCCTCTTCTTTTGGCATATAGTTATATAATTGTACTTACGTCTCACTAGTAACGATTCAGGAACTTATACTACCGAAAAAAGCTTTTACTATCACAGCTCCTAGAGTTTGCGCCGCCTTAATATTTGGATGTACCAAGGGGGAGTCGTGGAATACAATGCAAATAATTTTTTTTTCATGCAAAGAAGCGAAGTAAAACTAATATATAACGTATACAAACGTGACTGTCGCTTGAAAGAAATTAGTTCTCTAAATATAATTTATTATTTTTAATTGTTTCGAAACCTCTTGCTGTGACCTGCGAAACCTACCACAGCCATTTCTAGAACATATGATATTATGTATATCTCATCTGGAAGAGTATTCTGAACACGATTACGTTAAAATTTCTCAACAAAGTATCCAAATGATTGCGAAATTATCACTCTGCGAAGAAATTTTTTTGGACGTTTATAGTTCAGTTGATGCAACATTATTTACAATCTTTATTCAGTACGTTTAACCTTAGGACGATGCGCACTTACATACGTCCTGAATTACTCTAAAAATCTACGTATATTCTTTTGACTGTCAAGCGCTGATTTAGTCTTAAAGCGGGCCGCTTAAAGTGAGCTTCAAGCCATTATAATTCTAATGTCAAACGATAGTATTTTTACAAGTTTTATATTATACACAAAAGTTGACATATTATAAGTATCACGAGCAGCGTAAACGATACGGTTGAACAACAAAGACTCAATTTGTAAGACCCCGACTATGAAACATTACGTTGGTAAGAGCCCCAAACATTTTCATAGTTACGACTGTTTTTGACCGAAAACCTGTGCTCAAATAAGCTGAATAAGCTTTATCTTCTGTAGTGACAGATAGAAACCAAGCAACTGGATATTAGCCACAAATCCGATATTCCAATGTAGCAGAGACCTTTCGTATCAACTCAACATAATTGTCGAAATAATGATCCATTCCACGGTTTGTAACAGTGAATAATAGTAATATATTTTGCAATAACAATAATTATTGCTCGAATCCATTATATTAACGTCTGGCAGATCACAAAATGTCCTACTATAACACAAAACGTAGGATCCTTAATACTTTGTCGCCGTTGTGCACAAAGCCAAAAGCGTAAAGGCGGCCGAATACCGACGTAAAACTTACCGATAAGGAAACCAAGGAATCCTATATTAATTTATAAGTTAAGGATACACTGCGTATCAAAATATGGCATTCCACACCCATCGACTGCAGCTGTCCGCTCAGCTGGCACCAAAATCAGCACACGCAAAACAAATATACTTATCCATTGCGTCGACTGTAGCTTTGTTGAGACCGACACATAAGATATGAAACCAGCGTCCGCAGCCAGAGGCTTCACACTGAACCCAATCCACTTCGTCCCCAACCGGTTCCAAGCATCGTATTGCCGAGCAGCATTCAGACGAGTCGCTAGCGTCGTCGGATGTTTCAGTCGTGGCAGTAGCCTCGTTTTTATTGCATTTTTTGGAGCCCAGTTTATCGTTGTCGCTGATTTGATCCGTTGGATTTTTGTTTTTTCTTGACGGATTGCTGCTGCTTTTGCTGACAATGCGCTGCTGTTGCTCAGGCCGCTTTCGTTTTCGCGGAAATGGAATTGGACGTGCCTGTTCTTTTTGTGCGTTACCGCGAACATTGTGATTTCTTCGTACATTAGATATCGATTTGGAGCTACGTCGGTCATGACTTCGGCTGCGACCATTAGCAGACCCCGAAACACGATTAGTACCAGCGTTGCGCGGCCTTCCCCGAACCGTCGTTTGGTCGCTGTGTTGCCTTCTGTTGCTGGCAAAAGAATTAGCTTCGTTGAACATCTTTTCAAACGCTTCAATAGCGGGTAGCTGACCAGTGGAACCAACGCAAGGTTTACTCATTGTCGAGGGCACAAATCGATCTCGAATCATAATCAGCAACGCTAGCTCGGGTATCTGAACTTCCAACAGTAGGCCTTCAGTTAATAGACGCTCGATGGCCACTAATTTTGTTTCGAGATTTTCCAAGCTCTGCGACCACGGCGACTGTGAAGAGTCGACCAAAAATTGGCGAAATTTTGCCCGCCATGCGTTCGCACGACCAAAATAGCGATCACACATCACGCGCTCGTGGAGCGCTACAACAGGTGAGTTGTCATCTTTTTGGTGCTGCTCCTCCTCAATGGAACATGCTATAGATTCCACAGAAGTAAGCGACTGCACAGCACTGTGGAATTGTGCTAGGGACGGACGTTTCGACCGGCAACAATATCCGCAAAGCCAATATTTGCCGCTCAAAGATCGACACTGGGAAGAACCGTCACTACTTGAAGTGCTAGGTGACGATGTTTGCTGGTGCAGACTCCCGTCAGGTGGCCGGCTATTGAGAACAAACGATAGAGAATTTCCAGCATCGCCCGCAGCAGCACCGGTATGTAACACGCTTCCAAATTTGAGAGGCCCAACACATGAGGAATGATACTGCATACAGCACAACTGACACCGTAAAACCTTACTTGAATCATCCGTGTCCGGTGTTGCTGTTGCATTAACAGGCTGGACAGATGTCAAGTTTCTCTGACATGGGCACGCTGAAAAGCGATTAAACGCAGTCTTCGACTCGTCGCTTTGCGCTACGGAGTCACTGTTCACCGATGTCAAAGCTTTTTGTCGAATTGCTGTCATCAAGTCTAGTTCACTCGCTTCGCAGCTGTCTAAATAGCTGTCAAGTTCAGTGGTTGTTGTAAATTTCCGCAACCACTCGCCATTTAACGTTTGCGTTTCACTATTGTTTGGTGGCAGCCGAATACTATCGCCTTCGATTATTCGCATTAAATTTTCGCGCGGCCGCAAAACCTCGAGAAGAGTATATCGTGAACGTTTGGCGAGAAAAATACGAGCGGCTTTGGCGTAAAACGCCTTCAAATGTGCAACGCGACTGCCAAGCTCAGTAAAAAGCCTATACGTCACATCAGAGCTGGTTAAGGCGTCACTGGACGGCGACAAAGTGAATTTGCGCGATTCAGCCAGCAATTCTTCGAGATCTGAAATACAAGCCCCCTTCAAAATCATATTTGTGTATTTTTGACGCCAAACTATGAGTGCTTTCACGGTACCACGAATATGGTCCAGATACGGTGACGACACATTAACAGTTAGATTTTCGCCCGACAAATTTGAGAACAAATCATTGCTTTGGAATCGACGATAATGTTGTTCTTTCTGCGATTGACGATTTTCAAGCTGACTCAGGAACTCTTCCATTTTGGCAAGCGAAACGGATTCACTGTCAGGGTCAGCGCCATCTCTAGCCGATGTTAGAAATTTCCTTGCCTTTTCCTCACAAGCTTCAGCATTTACCAACAATGTTTGTACCTGTTTTAGTACAGCTTCAACTTCTGGGGTGGCATTTGCACCGAAATTAATTCCGGTCTCGAAAAGTTCTCGAATCCGTGGTATCGTCAATTTATCCAAACTTTGCTCTGCTGAATCCTTCTTACCACCGCTGACAGTTTGATTCCTTGCCTTACTTGGACTTTTATTTTCGGCAGTAATCTTCAATTCTTCTACTTGTACAATGCCACTATCACTGGTTTTGATTACAGCTGGTTCTGAATTTGCGGATGGAATAAAGCATCGCTCGACGTCGGTAAGCCATTGCTTTTGTCGTATTGCATAACGCAATTGCGGCAGTTCTTCGATTTGCAGATCAAATGATATCGCCGTTTCGAAAAGCTCTTGTAAGCGTTCAAGAGTTGGTCGGGCTCGTTTCAGGAAATCATCGTTCCCAATTATTGTGCTATAATTATTGCTGTTTTCCACGTCGGATTGCACATTCAGGTCATTATTACACGTCTCCTTATCATAACTATTACTATTACTGCGATTAAAATCGCTACAATTTGGCTCTGACTTATTTATTTTAAGAGCTTCTTGAACTTCGAACGAAAAATCCTTAACTCGGTCAATGAATTCTTTAATGTCAACCGCTTCCGGTATTATGCAAGCAAGATTCGTAATTTGTCGTAGAAAGCTTTCAACTTCACAAATCCGAAGTTTATTTGAATAGTCCGAAGTTCCATTTTGTCGATTTCGGGTACGGATCTTCTGAGCAACGAGCTGCTTTGCTAAGATTGCACATCGTTCAGCATGTCGAACTGCGTTAGCCAAACTATCGAATAGTTCGCAATGGGGCAGGTTTTGCGTTTTTGCGTCATCGACCAGCTTTTTTAGCTCTTCTAAGCTTCGCTTTTCGGTTGGCGGAGCTGTGAGCGCAGCTTTCACCGCTGTAAGCCATTTGTCGTAGCTTTCGCTCCGAATTTTAACACTTTGAAGCAGCTTCGGCAATTCGTCCATCGTAAACCTGTAGCGTAAGACATAGTTGGTCGGATCACAGTCGCACATGTTTTTAGCATGACTGAGGCATACGACTTGTCCAGGGCAATTCTGGCACGTCAACGCTGATAAATAACAAGTCGTTCGGCACCATTTGCACTGTCGATCGTCGTCTGTAATAAGCTCGAACGCTTCCTGGCCGGCTTTTTTGACCCCTAAGCTAAGCAATTCCTTTCGGCTTACCCTTTCCTTCTCGATCATTCGTAGCATATCGCGGTAGAGACAAATCGTCACCGAAATGTCGAGCTTTTCCGGCGATGCGGCCATGCGACATACAAGCTCGTCGTGAGCGAACACGCAGTGCCGCTTGAGAGCAGCGTAATGCTCAACACACCCACGACCCATAGACAGCCAGTCAGCAGGACAAAAATTAACGGCTTCCGCAAAATTATAGCCCTGGTTGAATCCAGCATGGTATGCTCGAGGAAATGTTACCACATACTCACCTGCGCACTGACTAAGTGTTGATACTTTAATTCCGGCCCTTAACAATTCATATGGATTATGAGTAGTAACGAGGTGATGCATAATATCAGGATGCGCCTTAAATAGCTCGGGTGCAATATCACACATAACAGCCTCAAGCTTCTCTGCTTCAGCCCCAGGAACTCCGTACCACGTTTTTGGCTCGCCCCAGTGCAGATAGTTAATGCTGTAGCTCCAGTGATCTTCAGTATGCCAACAAAACGTGGAGAAACACATTCCAACGTACACCCACGGCACAATCATACCCGAAATATCGCTTGAAATGTAGCTGAGCATCGAATTTTTTAATACTGGTAAATTGTTAAGGTTCCATCCTGATTTAGCATAATCTTCTTCCTCAGCCGTTAAGCCGGTCATTTTATCACAACCGTCGTCGGACACAGCGGATTTTTGAGATATCCGCGGAAAGCCGCTTCCATATTCCGAAACTTGCAGATCAGCACCGTACTCAACAGTAACAGCATCATCTCCAGGATCGCTAATTAGACGCCAGAATTCTTTTTCTACCTGCGAGCACGGGACCATGTGACACGGCATATTAAAATAGTCTGCTTTGAACTGATCAGCCATTTCTCCGAATTCGTTCAGCGAATATGTATTTTCTGCCTGCTCGAATCCGTATTCTTCTGGTGGCTTTGTTACTTCGCTAGTAACACATTCAGGACATCGCCAATCGCCTTTTGGAACGCTCGTCAGAGGCGGCAATAAGCAGTAGATATGGAACGACTGGTCGCAACTATCGCATAGCAATAATTTATCCTCGTAATCGCCACGAGAACAAACTTGACAAAATACTTCTTCGATCAGTGTTTGTGACAGCTTACCGTTCGGTGACTTTAACACCTTTCGAGCTTTTCCTACACCTGATCCATTCTTTCCAGGTGATTTTTGTTGCAGTGCATCTTTGATATCCTTCCTACTGTCGCTCAAAAATTCAGGCATTCCAGCCAATTTTGGTCCAGCTCCGTAGAACATGAGACGCCGCATTTCGCGCGCGTTTTTTGGCGCAGTTCCACAGGCGTCCATATTAGCGCCGGGCATATTTTCCAAGCTATCGTCAACAGGATCTACTGTATTAGTTACATTCGACGCTTCAAGGCCAGTGTTCCCTGTCGTACTGTCAGGTTCTGGGATATCATCGGAAGGCTCAGCTTTACATCCAGCTTCTCCAGCTGTGTCGTTCTTCGAGCCAGGAATTGCCAATATCCTTCGTGTCGACATTCGTCGCCTGAGTCGAACGCTCGACCGTTCACCGCTGGGTTGAGCAAGTTGTGTTTTCCCAGTACCAATCTTACTTGGGCTTCCTGTTTTAGACTTTGCGTAATCCAACGCCTGTCCAGACATATACAAGACATAGGGCATAATTAGTCGGCGATAATGATTGCGGAGCGTGTGCGCTGCCGAAGGTTCATAGCCAAGGGCATTGGCAACAATTGGCCAATTCTTTTTAGCAGAAACTTTTTCGTAGCCCTTTTGTTTCTCTACTACTTTATAAAACAAATATAGATCAACAGGCTTGTCGTCTACAAGGGGTATCGTCGGCGTCACGCCTTGGAGGGTCCAAAACTTTGCGAAAGAATCCATAAAATTCAGTTTCACACGCGATAATGCAGCGAGTTCGTTAAGTCTTTGAACGCGTGGCGTAAATCGAAATTTGTCAATATCGATAGCAAACGGCGGTTGCCAGCTTGAGGGCGGCCGAATTTTGACGATGCCATATTCTTCACCGATGGGTCGAATTTTATTAATGTATGCCAGCGGATCCTTGAATTCGTCTTCGCTGGGCTCGAACACCGGCGCAGGGGGCGGTGGTACAAACTTTGCGTCGGAAATACCGTTGCCGCAAATCGTTCCGTCGCTTTCCATTACAGTTTTAAATATTTTGAACAAGTATATTCTTGAACTCGATATCAACCAAGGACAACCACTACACCAACTCGGACGGACTTGACGATAGCCGTCATTTCAAGACATGTC
Source organism: Trileptium ribeirensis (assembly GCA_030248225.1). Lineage (NCBI taxonomy): Eukaryota > Metazoa > Nematoda > Enoplea > Enoplida > Thoracostomopsidae > Trileptium > Trileptium ribeirensis. The sequence goes on along the minus strand of JASANE010007257.1, from coordinate 3,945 downwards.
TAAAAATCAAATAAATATCTAAACACTAGAATAAAATTACAGAAAAAGCAACAAGTTCATTGCGATACTGAAATAGACTGATAGATAATATCAACGATGCATACAGCGTTGTGTATTTCACTGGAAGTTTCACCGGTTGTATTCATACGAAAAATTAATCATCCAATTTTAATACTGCCAGCAGAGTCCATGCGCCTTATGTTAAAAGGTGACAAATTTCAACCACCTTGCATTTAAAAAAATTGGCACAGTAAATATTTCCTGTGAAGAATCTGGACCAGCCATTTGATCCCTCGAATGGTCAGTAACCACGCTCGCTTCCGCCAGAAGCCGTCAGAAGACATCAGCAGAATCAAATAACACAGCAACATAAGCTACGTTCACTCCATCAAACATTCCGTTCAAAATTTGTTCAAGTAAATTTAACTGCTAATGTATGCACCACAACAACTGACTGCTGCTCACTAGTTGCTCGCTACTTGCTCGAGGGAAAATATAAATTTTATTTTGAAATTGTTTTTTCGCTCAGCTGGTAAAGCGACAGTCAATAAATTGTGGCGAGCACTGTATTTGTAAACGGAGAAATGTGGCAAAATAACGATGATACAAAATAGTGCAACGTTGCGTTAAATTTTGATTTTGTAACATTTTGATTTGAAAGTAATATTTCGAAGTGTTAGCACTTTAAAATTTACTAAAAATGCAAAAAATAAATGAGCACAAATAAAGTTTGACTAGCAACTTTAAAGATGCAACCGCACATGAAGACTCTTGCCTAATAAGCGTTTTAGCTGAGCGGCTTAACCCCATGTATCAGCTCTGCAGTCTTCTTAAATATAAAATCTACACGTTTCCTACCATTCTAAAGCTTGTTGAGCAGAGGGAAGCGAAGCACTTTTGTTTTCGTCGGGAAGGGGGGGGGGGTAAAATAGCCACCGTCTATCTGTACATCCGTCGAACCACTCCTAATAACTGCTGAACCGATTTAAATTTTTTTGTTTGAAAGACCCAATATCCTCCAGGTGCAACAGACATAGTTTTTATCAAAATCTGTTTTAGTTACTTAGTAATTAACTAATTAGTTATACGTGTCACCCTATTTTAACATTTTGAAAAATTGCATATTTTTCAATGAATAAGTAGTGCAAAACCATTATGTTGGTGCGTTTAGTACGTCCGTGCTGATCCCTGATATTATGTTTATTACTATTTGAGGATGTCAAAAACATGTTAATTAGTTAGTTAATCAGCTAATATTACTAATATTAACAAATTTTTTGAAAATTTTCAAAGTGCTCAAAAATGAAAAAAATTACACGGCGATTTTCGATGTCCCTGATCACGAATATGACATTCTAAAGCTCTAAAACACGACAGTATATATATATGCTAATTAGTTAATTAATTTTGAGAATTTTGGCACAGCTCAGATGTGGTGAAAAGTCGCCAATCCTCAATTGGTACCTACATCACATTCGGAAAGCACCAAACCCAAGATGCTCAGTCTGCAACCACGAGATGGATGACCTAAACCATGCACTGTGGGACTGTCCCATTGGCGACAGTGTTCGACACCTATATCTACCCGTGAAGTCTGAAACAGTGCTGTTTGATGAGCCAGCCAATGTTATCCGCTTTCTCCGCGCATGCGCTAGACTCAAATCTGGCGTGGCCTATGGTCAATAGATCGCGGCTTTGAGAAGAAGAAGAAGAAGAAGTTAATTAATTAGCTAATTAGTTAATTTATGCATATTTTAAAATTAATTTTCATAATTTATTCCGTTTACTAGTCTTAATTATGTGGTACTTGAATACAATGTTATTAACTGTGTTTATGCATAAAGAAATCAGTTAGGAGGATTTTCCCCAAAATGTGACAAAATATTCCAGTCTGCTAAATTTTCCAAAATGCATCATGACATCTCTGTAGTCATAATGTAAGTCAAAAGTAGCTCCTCTAAAGTACAACTACGACTTATGCTCCATTATTTGAGGAAACACTGCTCGATATGCTTCAAAAATGAAGAGAATGACTACTGAGTTGTGTTGATAGTGGTATTATTATCTAGTTTCCCTTAATGTATTGTCGGGATATTAAAGTCCTGTGTCCGGAATTCGAAATGTGCTCCCAAGATAAAATTTTCTATGCGCGTTTGCTTTGTCAGGTAACATTTTCACTGTGAATATGAGCCTAAATCACCTAATACTAACTATAGCCGCCAACATATTGTGCGCATACTAACTCAAAAGCACATGACCTCTGTCGCTGCAGGAATTACAACTAATGCGGCTGATATATATATATATGTTATTCTGTAGTGGCCTTGGTAATTTCGATTTTCCAATTCTAGACGAAAATTGACTAAACCTGCATATACATGCAGAGCTTACGTGGCTCAATTTGACTTTGGTTATACGACTAATACACGTATTATCACATGCTAGAACGGGTTGTACTCACGAGGAGTTATTCAACTCAGTGCTGAGAACTTACCGACAACCGCAAACCACCAACTTCGTCAACCCCTGCGTGTTGACTTGCAAATCAATGATTTCAAATACTCGACGAATCGTGCGCTGCAAAGTCTTACCGGAAAACGCCAGTGTTCGATGTATGTAATTCGAAATGGAAGCCGGTAACAAGAACAAGACAAAATCTAAATCTAAAAATGAATAATACAGAATTAGAAACGACAATACCGATCAAGTACAGTACTGCTGCTAACGGGCAACGAGGGTGGTAAATCCAGACAGTTCCGTTCCATGAACAGAAACGGCAGCTGTTATGTAGCTCGACGGGAACTCCCTTTCCCCATGATAATTGGTCCCGTTATCTCTATGCTCTCTCACTGTTCTATCGACATTCGCTGGCTGTTTGATCAATGCCCGATCACTGTTAGCATCGACCCTCATTCGCTGCTTTCTTGCTCATCGTTATACGCTTGCACTGCTTCATGCTTGCTTTTAAGTTTATGCTAACTCGCTCTTACATCGATTCCCACTTGCCACGTCATTTTTGGTGAATAAAGTGTATTTCGCCACAAGTCTAAACTCCAAGACGGTAACAGAATATGAACTAATAAATTTCTCTGTACATTACACACGCGCGACAGCCAAAGTTAGTGTACACATAAAATAGTTCCGTAACATAAGTTTATAAATGAAAATCAGTAAACGTGTAACGAATGTTTTTATCACATCGTTCATGGATACAATACTGTTTTCGAATGGTTATGTGCTACGCATCAAAATACTGTTCATAACTGGGTCGAGGTATGTAGCCGAGCCCACAGACGCTTTCGGCCTTCCAATGAGATCCGGACTCTGGGGGTACGGAGGGTGGGTACACTGTGCCTTCAGCGCCGCGAAAAGCATATATGGGTTCGGCGCCTATGACGTACCTCCGAGTGATGGTAGGTCTTGTTACCTGCCATGGCGAGGGTAGCCAGGTCCTCGAGAATGGAGGGTCCGGACCTTAGGGGCAGCGAGTAACAAGAATTCCGGTTCCGGCCAAAATCGTGTTCCGGTTGCGGTTCCGACAAAGGGCAAAATTCATACCGGCCGGAATTCCGGTTTGAAAATTTTGTGTGAAATTTTCCACATTTTTGCTTCATAACCAAAAAAAATTTTAACCAATTAAAATTAAAAAAATTCTACATGAGACTAAAAATTATAAATCACACTGAAGCAGTCGGATGCATAACGTTGCAATGATAAAATTTTCTACATGAATTCATTGCATAGTTATAAAAGTGATACCAAAACTACCACCCAATGCTACGTGCATCCGCCATTTTGTTAGCATAGATAATAGCCCGCATAGACTATACGAGATTTACGATTCGGTTCGTAAGAGATTAAGCTTAGGATAACTTCTACAGTAGTTGTCATATGCTACATACGCTGATACTTATGAAAGATATTATCTATTGTAGTATCGCAACC
>JASANE010007256.1:0-17747 GCA_030248225.1 Trileptium ribeirensis | reverse complement strand
CCCACTGCGTACTTTTCCAGCAGGGAATAACCGGAACCGAAATTTACCGGAACCGGAACCAGTAACCGGAACCGTCCATTTAAACCGGATCCGGAACCGGAACCGGGTCTTCGAAATTTATATATAGTAAAACAGATGATGGAAGAAATGAAGGTATAGTGGATTTAAAATGCATTAAAAATAACTTTTACATTAAACTTAATGTATTGCGATGGTATTATTGCCTTTCTGAAACTTTAAAGAGACTGAGGAAGCTAATAATGTTTATTTATCGATCAAATATGTCGGTTTTTGGACATTCAGAGCAAAAAAATGTCTTTCACTATACACCACTGCGTATACTGCGTCAAATCGAATGTGCTTACAAAGCTTGGAGCGTAGAATACACACTTTCGCTCTGTCTCCAGTCGCCTCCCTTTACTACACATACGTTTGTTGCATGTTCTTCTGTAGCAAACTTAAAATTATTGGTTTATATGATTCTAAGATAAAAGAATAGATAGAAGGTAATTTTCTGATCAGTGGTCAGAGACACTGTTTAGGCTAGCGTTGGACAAACAGTGCCCGTCAGTTAGATGATAATGATGATAACTTTCTAATCAGAATGCTATAGATGAGACACACTGTGATGCTGCTCGCACAGTTTCAATAAATACAGTTCATTGCCAAGGAAGCAGTTTCTTCTTGCGTTGCAGATAACGTTACTTCAATTTCACCGGATTTACAAAGTTTAAAGCGCACCGGCTGGTGCTTGACGCAATTTATGTTAGCCAAGCATAGGGTAAGTACTTCTGCGTAAGTCACACTCTGTCACCGAGTTGGACCGGTTTAATTCAAATGTATCCCACAGACTTCTGGATGTGTAAAATAGCTGCTACAAGCATCGACCTGGCTTTGATTTAACAAACTCCTGCAGGTAATTATGAAAAATTCCTGCTAATATTATGTGCCCTACTTACGTTTCACACGGCAAATTGGTTAGTTAATCTTTTCTTTGGCTCGGTTGTATTGGAGTTTGATCATTGTATAATATATATTACATATGTTTGGATCACAGATGAAGCAAAAATGTGAAAAATTTCAAACAAAATTTTTAAACCGGAATTCCGGTTCCGGTATGGTTTTTGCCCTTTGCCGGAACCGCAACCGGAACACGATTTTCGCCGGAACCGGAACCGGAATTCCGGTTACTCCCTGTTTTCCAGGTATGGAAGATCCTTTACAGGACGTACCTGATGAACATTTGCAAACCCCATTGAAAGATCCCACTGAAACGATCGACGCCGATCGTCTGTTTATCCGCGAAGTCCAAGCCGCGGACCCTGAATCAATCGCTGAAATGCGACAATCATTTGCGCCTAATTATTCCCGCGAACTAGCGGATGAAACTGAACCTGCGGATGACGTTGAGCCCGCAGCGAATTTAACTCAAGCACAAGCTGATATTCACCTAGCCGCCATGGATACTAATATACCTAACCGATTACCTATTGTTGATCCTAACCGGACGCCACAATACGATTGGCCCGGAATTTCTCAGGAACTTATCACTCAAAACGCATCTCAGTTACCTTATTTGCCAGATAACTATACTGGTCCTCTGCCTGAATATGGCGAACATACAGTACCTATTACGCGGAAAGAATACCGCCGAACCGATGAACTATTATCACCTAATTTCGAAGGATTCGATGAGTTTGAAAACCCGATCCTTACGCCCCAAGTTAATTTACCCGCTGAGGAGGAACAATACCCTCACCGGAAGACCCAGTATTTATTACCCGCTGAGGAGGAACAATACCCTCACCGGAAGATACCCTCATCGGCAGCGTGGCGCACATGCAAAATCGCGCACTATTAATAATGTTAAGCAAGTAATCGCAAGTACCGCCTCAGCTAGGCTTACGCAAACCGCAACTAATGTTACTTGGACCAGAGCTGGATCGTCAATGATACCAAAAATGGGAACTAAAGCTTATAGTTTACATAAACCGATTACGTCGCAGAGAGATAATGTCAGTCCGAAATACCCGATACCTGTAACTAGGAGAAGTGAACCTGTCCAACGACAGGATATACCAACCAACCGCCGTGAAATGCCGTATAGACAAGCCCACGAACGCCGTTGGCAACCACCCAATACAATTCCGACCGCTGAAGCCTTCCGTAGGACGGCCCAGCGACCCAATGAAGACCGTGCTGGTCCAAGGCAAACTTTCCCTGTCCGACAACCGACACGAGTCGATCCCTCCAATAGACAAGCAAGTAGCCGAGCAATATATTCACCTTATTTAGACTTTATGGATCAACCGGATGCCGAATATATCATCCGACACCACCCAGAAAGAATTCCGAATTACCCATGGGGACGTAGACCACTACGCCCTGAAGACTTTGGACTTCAAACTGTTCAAACACCGCGACCACCGCCCCGTCGAGGACGACCATAGCCGTCCTGGCAGCGCTAAATAACGTTAATCCCGTTACAAACCTCGAGCTCCGACCCAAATGGACAACATTTTCCGACTACCAAGAAATCCCGTCCACAGGGTAATGGACAACATTTTCCGACTACCAAAAAATCCTGCCCATAGTATAATGGTCAACATTTTCCGAGTACCAAAAAAATCCTGTCCATAGTGTAATGGTCAACATTTGGTTGAGTTCCCCAATAATCATTACCACATGTATGGTGGCCAATTTTTCCGAATTCAGTCACCAGTTTCTCCCCAACCCGGAACACCCGACAGGAATAGCCCAAAAGGGTACGGAACCCACCCTCGCCTTACAATACGTACATTTATGTAAGCAGAACCAATTAATCTCCTCTGAACGCAAACAAATATGTAAATTGAGCTTCTCTATATATACCCGTCGACCATAAAGCCCTGTTGTCACCTCATATATAGATCGCCTAACTGGCACAAACCATGAACCACGATATATACGTAAATCAGTACTCGAAACAACTCATAAGATCAACATTGCTATATAAGTACATAATTGCAACAAACCAAAAATTACCGGATATATATATATGGATATTAACAATTGGAACAGAATCAAAATCAAGGTATATACGTACGTAATTGGAACAAACTCAATCGCACCATTTATATCGATATATAGGTAAACGGAATAATTAGGTTCAAAGAGTCCCGCTATGTAACCGACTCGTATTTTCAGTATTTCGGCCTGCACCGCCGACATGTTTTGATCAAGATGGGTATTACCGTTGCCATTTCAGGAAAGTACTAATTGCTGAAGAATCGTAATCGTTTGTGCAGATGTCTATATTCAGCTAAGCTATATACATATTGATTGTAGTGCCCCAATGGCACGCTTTGGTACATATATGTTAGCATTTGCATCATTTTTCTATAGTATCATTGGCCATAAAGGCACCCTATATGTATATTTGAATTACGTATCGTTACCATCGTAATTGTTATTCGTTTGATGGCCATAAAGGCACGTTTTGACATATATGACCATAATTGTATCTTACGATTGTGTACCATGGAATTGATGTTATTACTCGTACGTATTTTAGGTACACGAAATTGCTAATTGATCGGGATAGCATTTGTCAATTACTTATGTACATGGTTGTTATATCTATGTATATATATATTCGTACCGTTTGTTGGACAGTAGGAGGCCATAAAAGCGCCGTCCTATTGTCACTATGGCATGTTACTTTATGATCATTTCGTGTTGTATTTATGTCATGATTGTACTGTTATATTTGACTGGTCAGGCCATAAAAGCGCCTTTGTTTGGCCAGGAATTTATGTATACCGTTTGCCGTACTTTGTCGTTATTTTTGTGAATTTTAGGCTGGAAGTATGATCAGAGGAGTGTAAAGTATTTAACGTGTTTTTAGCAGGGATTACAGGGAATTTTCACGCACATAAACTGATGTTTTATAGGTGCAGAACGTGAGCATGGTGAGCCCTTGCCATGCTCTATTTGCAGGGAATTTAAGAACGGTACGACTCCCTCGCCGAACCAAGACTGAGCGTCTACCTAGGAATAGCCCTACCCCGTATGGTAGGACCTCGAAACGAGTTGCAAATTTTCATAGGAAATAGTGGCCGTGACGGACACCCGTCACGACCGTCCTCACGAATGAGGACCACAAAAAGGTGGCTGCTCGCTCGAAAGCGAACAGCAATTGCCAAAATTATCTGAAAATTATAAGTGCAAATCGAAAATATAAAGTTTACCAGTGCTCGCTACACTGGTAATTTGTCGAGTTTTACGAAATATTCTCTACCAGCGTTCAATTCCGCTGGTTGAGATAAGAAACCAAAAATGAAAATTTACGAACTTTAGAAACCAAAAGTATCGGCTCCGGTCCATAACTCCGGAACCGTGGGGAATTCGAAAATTTTATGCTCAACATTTATTATAGAGAATTTTACGGCCTTTCGAATGAGACCGGTTTCGTGGAGATCCGACCCGGATCCACGGACTTAGGAACGAATATGTAGGTACGCAAATTGATAAAACACACTCAACCCAATAACTCAACGAAAGTTAGTCGTAAAAGTATATACCTGGTATCATTAGAATCCCCAGACCCGAGGCTTTAATTTGAGCCCGGACGGGTCTCGCTGCGCCCACTTTTGGGTACCCCATAAGGAAATTTCAAAATAACGCCCCGACCGGCGTGTCACCCCTCATTGGATTCCCCGTATAGAGACGAATTCAGAAAGGTATAAAACTCCCCAGGAAAACGCACCCTGAACCCAGGGGAACTGTTTAAAACACCCTCATTTTGGAAAATTTGGCATGGACCCTCCCCCGAAAGTCTATTTTCCCCCTGTAGACCGAATACGGTCCTGTTACATATCTTTATGCTCGGACGGACGTACTGAGTCCGAATCCGAACTTCGTTTGGCCCTCCGGCCATCCCTCAGTAACCCCCACCCTCTTTTTACCCCTTTGCTCTTGTCGCTTCTTTTCTTTTGTTTACATAAGCGCTTCTTCTTCTCGAATGTTGTTTCCAAGCACACAAACGGATATACTTACAAGCTGAGTATAGCTTCAATATAGGCGTGTGATTGCTTGTTTAGCTGGCTTCTGCGACTGACCAATTCGGACTTCGCTCTTTATATGTACATATACAGTTTGTCGAGCTTTGATACTACCGCTACTGCTCCAAGTGTTAGCGTTAACTTGCCGCGTTATATTATGTACATAGCTTACGAGCCGGTAAACAAATAACCTTCTACGCGTATAATTTATATAAATTTAATAGAGCATCTATATAAAATTTCTTTCTTATCAGCGAAATTTCTGGATATTAAGCTGCTTCGTCGTCGAATCTTTAATTCTATTTCTATAAATATGCAGGTGGTAGTACATCCGAGCTGTCAGGACACAGCGTTGGCATCTGTAATTAAGTAAACGTGACCCCGAAAGTATTAGTGTTTCTACTAGGGCTGGTGGCTTAATACGAAGTGTTAGCGTATGATGTACGGTTTAAATTTGCAACGTGCCGATGTATACGAAAGTTTTCAGTAGCATTTGTATTAGTTTTAGCAGACTTTAAATGAAGTTAATATTAAGAAGCTTCTAGAAAGTTGCAGATTTTCATATAGATTTTATATTAAATTTGCCGTAAACAGGGTCGTAAATCAACCCAATTAAATAAGATTTTATAAGAAAATCGGCTCGAAATTTCCGAAAATATGATCGGAATTTGGCCGATAACAGTGTTTATCTAATTCCATAATATTGGATCAGAAAATCGGCCAAAAGTGCTGAATAAGCACTTCAACCGTCTCCAAGATTCGAAATTTTAAAATTTTAAATTTTCATATAAAAGCGGAGACGCACTAATTCATCAGCGTTCAGTATGACTTCGACAGCGCAGAGTTCGGTCGTTTTGCAGACCGGCTCTGGCGCTCTTCAACAATCAGTGTGTATATTCGCTCTTTACTTACTGTTTTACTTGGTTTTGACTGGCTTTCTTCTGTTTGGCGGATGGATGGACGCGCGCGATGGACGACTGCTGGAACGAGGGACTGTAAGTGCGGACAGGGAGGCGGTTAGAGTTACCATACATGCCAGATAGGTAGGAGCGAAGTTATCAGATAGCCCGTAAGGTCGAGTAACGTACTAATAGACGTATCACCGTATAGCATTTTGCCTCCCCTGTCCACACTTTCCTTTTACATGATAGCCCTGCCCGTCCTAGCTTGTCCCCCTGAGCCGCTGACTCTGTTGGCCGTTAACGATCAGATCAATCCCGAAGTCATACTGGACCTCCCTCGGTCACAGAGTTAGGACACAAATAAGCGCGACACTCGCGCCGAAGAATTTTACATGATTCCCTGAGTCGAGATGAGATTGGAAAAGTTTTAGTTTGAGCTGACCGAGGTTAAACAAACCTTTTTCATGAAAGCATTTTGGTTAAGCAAGCCGTATCGATTAGTACTCCGAATCATCCACGGTCATACTTGCGCGTCTACGGTTTATTTATGATTTGCCAACATTGGTTTTCAAGATTTTAAGTGGTTTATGATTGCTGTGGACAAGATTTGTCCGTTCATTATTGGCTCTGTTCGTAGGAATTTTCTGGTATTTTGCGTCGACTTACATTAGGAACCTGTGCAAGTTTTGTCGATAAGACAACGATGTCATGTGCAACGTCAGTTTGTTAAAATTTTATGCTGGACCGCAAGTAGGCACATTGAGACGAAGCCCGTGAGCGACTCGGCTCACTTCGATAGAAATTTGACATACTTCAAGAACTTATCCAAGGATTCAGTTAAAATTTTACTCGGATCTCTAGGAGGACCCGAGCTAGTGATATAATGCTCAAAATGTTCAGAACCCAAGTTGGAAATATAAACCCGACGGCCTTGAAGTGGCCTAACCCCCACAAAAAATGTGAAATCAAGACTAAAAGTAAAATATTTTAAGAATTTCTCTAGTAATTTCGCTGAAACTTTCGCTGTTTCTCCATAGGGGTGTCCGCTATTGGACACCGCTCTGAAACCTGACATTATTACATCGGAATCACAAACCCGATGGCCTGGAAGTGGCCTGACCCTATCAAAATTGTCAGTCCCAGATTAAAATTAAAATATTTACGGATTCCCTCCAGGAATTTTGGTGAAACTCTCGCAGTTTCTTCGCAAGCATGCCTGCTTTAAGATAGTATCACAAACTTTAACTTTATCATGTCGGAATTACAAACCCGACGGCCCGATAGTAGTCCGCTTTCACCCGAACTTTACACATTAATATCTGGACGTCTGTTCCAGGAATTCAAACGATTTTTCTTGTAGATATAGACGCCCAGTAGGCCTTTCGTTTAAGCTATTGAGCCCGGCAAAGCCGTGGTCCGTTCAAAAGTTATGAGCAATCTAAATCCGACCCGCACAATCGTTGCTCGAAATGTAGTTCAAATTTCATAAGTCAGACTATTTTCGTAAGTCTGTTTTGGTCTTGCTTTTCTACACGTTTTGGTTAGGCAAGGGAAAGTATTATCTTTCCCAGTGTTGATAGGTTATGTTAACAGTGCAAACATTTTAGATTTTAAGATTGTCGAAGTCGCCAGATGCGACTTCGGGTCTATCGGGCCTCGGCCCGACGGATCATTATTGCGAGGACCGTTGACCCGGTCCTAGAAAATCGATAATTAAGGTTAAGCCCAACCACCGTACAAGGTTTAGTGGAGAAAGGCTGGCAAAATCAAGAGTTATTAAAGATTCAAAAGTCTCCCTCCGACCCAATCGAATTGTGCTCAAAATTAAGCCCGGAGATTGCGACCCGAACGATTTGAGGAAGCGTGTCGAATCGGATCAAGCTAGAAAATTGGCTACGGTTGTCCTATCAACGGGGGCCTTCATTTACCGCCTCGCTTCGTCGAGCAGAAATTGCTCGAAACAACAATTAAATCTTAATACCAAATTGAGCTCGTTCTTGAACGTTTTCCAAGTCAGATCAAAGCAGGCTTTAGTATAATTAGAGTAATGCCGATGGCCTACGAGGCCTCGCCTCTAATATTACTCGTTTCAATTAAAATCATAGGTACAACCCGTATAGTATATGCGACAAAATTTAGTATTGGGAAACGCTCAAAATTCGGTCCCAACTTCAGTCTACCGGGACCCCGTAAGCTGTTCGAAGGGCAAGCCCGCCCAATCGTTCCTTTCCTCTGCTATTATAACTCAAGTGGTGTATATACTTGAAACGCCTGTTTTTGTAATATCCTGGACCAAAGATCAAGTATAATTAGGGACTCAAGTTCGCAGAGTAATCGCATAGAAAATAAATTAGCAATATTTGGAAGCCCCACTACAAATTGTATAAGGTCACTTTCAACACGCATGTATGTATGCGAGTAGGAAAGAAAACGTTGTACCGCACCATGTTCGCACCTTAGGATTCAGGAGTCGTACCGAAGAGCAGTACCTATCGTTGTCATGATTTTAATAAGCATTGTTGTATCACTTGTTGTATTACTTTGTCATAAGCTAACCTCATCGCTACTAACTGCGAAAATAAGTAACCGATCATTATGTACCATAGTTTTGTGATTTATATGAGCAAGATGAAGTCTCGCAAACGCCCCGTTGCACGCTCGTCTCCCCGCCTCGTTCCGCCTTTCGCTTACCTGAACCTATTGTGTATCGGAGTACCCAATCCTGTTAGCGAATGTAGTACTGAGCCACTAGTTATTTCGATGGCGCCTTCATGATGTCGATAACTATTCGTTGCACCCATTAGTACTAAATTTCAATTTGACCCACTACTGTTTTTCATGAGTAAGGTAAGCGCAGCTGTCATGAGATAAGGCTTCACAGTATATGCCGTGTTTTGACTCAGCTGTGTGAGTTCAGTGAAAAAGGCGACGACTCCGTAACCCTCCCCCAATTGAAGCTCTGCTCATTACGTATTAGCGTGCCATTACTGTGACATAACGCTTATTGTATCTGCCCGTACAATATGTATCTGTCCGCGTACCCGTAGATTTTTGTGTAACTCATCAATAAATGCTCGCTGAAAACCCGAATTGTGTAAGTGTTTTGTTGACCCACAGTAGCGATAGGAATTGAAGGGGTTTGAAATCCGTCACCCCAAATCGACGACCCACGTTCAGGTTTGACACGCGCATCGAAGAAGCAAACCTCAGCGTGACGCACCGATTACCAATTAGTTGTTTATTAACTATTGTTGTTGTAAAGGTATGACTGGTGCGACTCACAAATCAGAAAACTTACAACTCACGCTGAGCACCCAAACTAGGAAAATTAGATACGCGCGGATCCGACGTTAAACGTCTAGGGATTTGTCGGACCCTAGTGGGGGCCACTGGCTAAGGTAAAACTAAATAAATTTCTCATTCTACAGAAAGTCAGAAAGAATTTTACACTTCCCGGGTTTGGACGTGGATAGGGAATAGTGGTACGGTCTCTTTGGCCTGTGAGCAGGTGACGGAGCCGACCTCCCTGGGGACCTCAAAGGTAGTACCTCATAGACTACGTGCGCAACCCGTCCGGCAGGATCAGAACACATCCTGTGAAGCGCTCCTGCGGCTTGCTAAGCTCCGTCATTTCTTGGGCCTGACTCGCGTGGGAAAAGACATTCGCGTGATTGAAACCCATCAGGTCCGTCCTTGAAGTCACGATAGCCGGGGTCGTATGGGCATTACGTAAGGGAAGTGCGTAATGCAGCAGCGTCACGCCGATATTACATAAACTTGGTAAATCAGTCTAAATTGAAGTAAACTACCGTTATCTGCAACGCAGCTAGAAACTGTTTTCTTGGCAAAGAACTGTATTTATTGAAACTGTGCGAGCAGCATCACAGTGTGTCTCATTTATAGCATTCTGATTAGAAAGTTATCATCATTATCATCTAACTTACGGGCACTGTTTGTCCAAAACTTACGGGCACTAGCCTAAACAGTGTCCCTGACCACTGATCAGAAAATTAACTTCTATCTATTATTTTCTCTTAGAATCATATAAAAAGTTTCCTACAGAAGAACATGTAACAAACGTATGTGTAGTAAAGGAAGACGACTGGAGACACAGCGAAAGTGTGTATTCTACGCTCCAAGCTTTGTAAGCACATTCGATTTGACGCAGTATACGCAATGGTGTATAGTGGAAGACATTTTTTGCTCTGAATGTCCAAAAACCGACATATTTGATCGATAAATAAACATTATTAGCTTCCTCAGTCTCTTTAAAGTTTCAGAAAGGCAATAATACCATCGCTATACATTAAATTTAATGTAAAAGTTGTTTTTAATGCATTTTCAATCCACTATACCTTCATTTCTCCCATCATCTGTTTTACTATATATAAATTTCGAAGACCAGGTTCCGGTTCCGGTTTAAATGGACGGTTCCGGTTGCTGGTTCCGGTTCCGGTTATTCCCTGCTTAATATATAGCGATATGTGCTAAAAAGGGGTTTAAAATCGTCGCCCCGATCGACGACCTCGTTCAGACTTGACATCAAATAGATCGCAAGTCTTAGAGTAGTTCGCCGATTCCTCAACGTGTGAATACGAGGACCCATAATCGTAAAAAGAGATTCGGAGAAACCACTTGCCAAATCAAATACAAAGTTTTAATCGAGCTGGAGCGATCCTACGTTAAACTTCTAGGGATTGTTGGACCCTAGTGGGGGCTACTGGCCATAAATATCTACCACTAAATCGATCGATAATTGCATGGATAACCGGAATAGGGAATTGCGGTATGGTCTCTTTGGCCTGTTAGAAGGTAACAGAGCCAACCTTACAACCTCAAAGGTAGTATATACCACGTAGACAACGTGTGCAACCCAACCGGTAGGATCCAAACACATTTTTAAAACGCTCCTGCGGCTTGTTAAGCGTCGTAGCTTCTTGGGATCGACCGAGAGCAGTAAATTAATTAGGTCCACCCATGAGGTTTCGATAGCCGCAGTCGTATGGGCATTGCGTTTTGGAAGTGCACAATGCAGCAGCGTAACGGCGCTGTTACATATAATTACCAGAGTATGAAAAATTTACAATCACTTAGCTTCTATCTTAGGTAACATAAATTGTATCAAGCACCAGCTAGTGCGCTTGTGAATTTTGAAATCAGTCTACATTGAAGTAAAAGTAACAAATCTGCAACGGAGCCAGAAACTGCGTTCTTAGTAATAAACAGTAATTATTGAAAATGTGCAAGCAGCATCACAGTTTGTCTCATAGCAGTGTGATCAGAAAATCATCCTGAGTACAACTGGTTGCCCAACATTAGGTTAAACAGTGTATCTACAACTGATTAGAAAAATATAGTATACTTGTTTCATTTTCTTTTAGCATCATATAAACCAATAATTTCAAGTTTCCTACGGAATAAGATGTAATAAACGCATATATATATAGTGCGATTGGAGACAGCGAATTTGTCTAATCTACGCTCCATGGGTTACAAACACTCTCAGGGTGCATGGAAGACATTTTTTGTTCTGACGGACCATAAAAGCCGACATCTTGAACGTGATCAATAAATAAAGATTTTGACAGATAAATATTATTAGCTTCCTCTCTTCAAAGTTCCAAAGAGGCAATAATGTCACCGTAAATTAAGTTTATTGTAAAAATTATTTAATACATTTTAAATCCACAATACCTTTATTTCTTCCTTCATCTATTTTGCCATAAGTTTCGAAGACCAGATTCTGGTTTCGGATCCAGTTTAAATGGACAGTTCCGGATCCGGTTAATTTCAGCTCCGGTTATTCCCTCATACACACCTAACGGGAAGAACAGCCCATGCAAATTCCGCTGACACTGAATCAAGGTTTGTTCAAAATAGCAGCAATTGAACTCATATGTAAGCCTAAATCATATAAAAACAGGCTGCGTTTCGCCTTTAACACTGGTTCACGATTAAGGATCCGAGTCATTATTTGTTCTCAATAAATGAAAACGTGAGGAACAGCTGCAGTACAAAAACAAGACAAGAGACATCGTTGTCCGTCAAGACATCTCAGAAACTAAGCCGTCCATATCACAGCATTATACAAATCTGCCGGGACAGATCTTCAGGTTTACAAAATTTTCATCAGAGCTGTTAAACCTACCGATAGACAGACATCGCAAACGGTATTCTCGTCATATTCAATACCCGAAGAATATCCGTAAGAGTCCAGTGTTGCATTGCAAATTAGTTCCATCAGTTCCATGCAGGATTCGAATTTTCCCTGATCAAGTACAACCGATGGAACACGTGACCCTTAAATTGCAAAACAAAAATCGTGTCCCAATTCATCCAGATCTCTTATCAGAAAAAAATGTATATATAACAACCACATTAAAATCAATTTTAGTCTCACTAAAATCCTATTAATATTAATTTGTGATCAAATATACCAATAAATTATTGATGTGAACAAATACTGAGTTCCCCGAACTGCGGATTTGGTGCGGGATCCCTGGCATTATTAAAAATTTTTCGGTTTCCTTAGTTCAAAACGGGAGCCTATAGCAAAATTTAGAATTTCCAAGGTAATTTGCACCATGGCAATGTTGTGTTCCCTCTCTCCCAAGGAAAACACCCCAAATTGATGCAATAATTGATATTTCCTTTCTAAAATTCAATTTTGAAACCAAATATTTATTTACAAAAAATCGATAGAAAGAAGTTTTTCACATCAATACAGACGTCGTTACACTGGTCTCATAAAACTTAGTTTTGAAATTTTTTCGATTTCGATATCTTTAGTTGCACTTCGGGATGCCGTTACCAAAATATCAGCCCCCACCAAGACACATACCCCGTTCATACCCCTAAAAAATTGACGGCGAAGCCAGATATATACGATCTAGATTTACCTTGTTTATATAAATATATATACATTGTACTTATAAATATATATATACATATACATTGTACTATATAAATATATATAATGCATTGTACTGCTGTACTATTGTGGCCTGGCGCTTGGCGCCAGGCCTTTTTCGTTGTTCCGGGCCACAGCAGTTGTACCCGAGAAAGTATTCACTTTTTAGTACAGTACTGTTCGGTGTTGCGTGTGAAATAAAATACAACAACCTGATGCAGAAGGAATTTGTAGGTTCCTCTAGAAAAGCCGAGGATAGTCTGGTACCTGTCGTGCTTAACAGTTACAGGTTATATGAAGATGAACTTTAGCGACGCTTTTTCGTCTGCCTTACAGGAAAGCTGGCGATAGCAGCATAATAATTGCGCCTTTTTCCAGACAAATATATAGTCAGAGATCTTTTTTTCTTGCTAGACAGTGTCTATTTATACACAGAGTAGTGGAAACTGCAAAACATAAATTCGCGAGTAAATTCACTGATCACACAGCGACTAAGTTGTAGGCCTACAGATAAAAACAAAACACCAAGGAATAGAAGAAGAAACGATAGGCCTAGGAAGAAGAAAATATAAAATTAACACGCACACACTGTCCAAAAATAAGGGATTCACTCATGAACCAATATCTGGATAAAACACGAAATGCAAGAAAAATCACTACCTGAAAGTATCCGCTAAATCCAAACTTCAATCTCAAAATCGAAACGGCAAGTGCGGAGTACAATGTGGAATAAACTATACAACAAACAAACTTATATAAACAAATATACAACTACTGCCAACTAAACCGTGAAACAGAGTATAGACAGCAGAACAACATTAAATAGTTAACACAACTGAGCTAAGAGATTGTTCTGAAATATCACTCATACCTCTGGAAAAAAATGTCGCAGAAGAGAAAGGGTAGACACACTGACAGACAGACACACAGGATTTTGCTTTTATACATATATATATATATAGATATATGGTTTGAACATATTTCGATTAGGCATACGTAGATGGACAGGTATGGTTGCCAACTGCATCCAAAGGATTTAACCTAAAGGGAATGAAAAAAACATTTCGCCCCTATCCCTGTTGTTGAAACCACTTGGAAGATTTGGTATCATAATAGTGATATGTTATTACTCAGAGAAGAATAACGTGTTCGCTGTGAAACGAA
The DNA here is from genome assembly GCA_030248225.1 of Trileptium ribeirensis. NCBI lineage: Eukaryota > Metazoa > Nematoda > Enoplea > Enoplida > Thoracostomopsidae > Trileptium > Trileptium ribeirensis. The sequence goes on along the minus strand of JASANE010007256.1, from coordinate 3,729 downwards.
TTGAGAATCCTACATAAAATCTTTAGCTTTGGTGGATGCCGTATATCCGTGCAACCGACATCGCTTCGGAGCAATTAAGATGAGCCAGGACAGTAAAATAAATCTCTTAAGAATTGAGTTCAGATATATATAATCTTTAGGCTCAGCTAGTCAAGTACAAAATACTGGTTTTGTTTGTGTAAATCAATGCACACCCTTAGTGTAGGTCATTGCTCAGGCGATGGTCTGCCCGCCAGAAATGAGCTAAAAAATGAATAAACGCATCTCCACAATTTCTAACGATTGCATCACTGTACACTTGTAACTCTATCGACATTGCAGAACATAGTGAAGCATAGGTACACCTACGCTACTTGCGTACACAGTCAATGAGCTCTCGATAGCATACGTCGATATGCTATATGTGGATATCACACAACACCACACAAGTTAGAACAAAACTAACATCGGCAATAAGTTTCTCATGCCCCAAAACCTCCAAGTACAAGCTATGAGCAACGTAACAGTAAAATTAGGAATTTTGACTCGATCAACCATGGCGGCGCCATACCCCCGTACCAATAGAACCATGGATCGCCCAGGACGTGACAACAAATTTTCTAATTTTGGGACGAGGAACCATGAGAGTGCCATACCACAAACCCCATAACTCCAAAACCGGAGCCCTAATCGAAAACCAAAAAAGAGGCATCGAGATTTGTCATTTTACTATGAAATAAAACCAACCAGAGAAAGAAATTCGAATGTTAAGATAAAAATAACCTTGCTTCCGTGAAGGGTACTAAAAACCCTCATTTTGACCTCTGACCCCCAACCATGTGGCGTCATACCCCCGTACCCATACAACCATGGGTCACAGAGCAAAACCAGCACCGGCAATAAGTTTCCCATTCCCGAAAACCCCCACGTGAAACTTTTCAGCCGCTCAGGACGTCAGAACAAATTTTCTAATTTTGGGACGAGGAACCATGAGGGTGACATGCCTCAAACCCCATAACTCCAAAACCCGAGCCTTAATCGAAAACCAAAAAAGAGGCATCGGCATTAGTCCTTTTACTATGAAATAAAACCAACCAGAGAAAGAAATTCGAATGTTAAGATAAAAATAACCTTGCTTCCGTGAAGGGTACTAAAAACCCTCATTTTGACCTCTGACCTCCAACCATGGGGCATCATACCCCCGTACCCATGGGTCGCAGAGCAAAACCAGCACCGACAATGAGTTTCCCATGCCCGAAAACCCATGTGAAACTATTCAGCCGCCCAGGACGTCAGAACAAATTTTCTAATAGAAAATAATAGAAAGTAATTTTCTGATCAGTGGTCAAAGACACTACTTAGGATAGCGATGGACAAACAGTGCCCGTCAATAGATGATAATGATGATAACTTTCTAATCAGAATGCTATAAATGAGAAACAGATGATGCTCGCAGTTTCAATAAATACAGTTCATTGCCAAGAAAGCAGTTTCTGGCTGCGTTGCAGATAACGTTACTTTATTTAGTGTAGACTGATTTACAAAGCTTACGCTAGGCACTTCTACGTAATCCATACTCTGTTACCGAGTTGTACGGTTTAATCCGCACGTACTTCGCGGACTTCTGAATGTGTAAAATAGCTGCTATAAACATCGACCTGGTTTTGTATTAACAAACTCCTGCAGATTAAGATGAAAACTTCCTACTTATCTTTAATCTCTTCTTTTGTTTGGTTGTATTGGAACTTGATCATTGTACGGACCATAGATAAAGCAAAAATGTGAAAAATTTCAAACCGGAATTCCGGTTCCGGTATGGTTTTTGCCCTTTGCCGGAACCGCAACCAGAACACGATTTTCGCCGAAACCGGAATTCTGGTTAGTCCCTGGTATCTAAGCATAAGTATACTGCGAAAAGAGCCAAAACGATGAAACAACTGCCAAGGCACATGCGACAGTGCTTAATGTTAGGCTAATTTTGGTATTAAAACACGGTTTTCACACCTTAACTCCCTGAAGGAAACATATAATGCAGTGATATTACCACTGTTAATAAGTCACATAAGCACAGATATGTAGGCTGTGAAAATTTGAGCCAAATTGACGCAGCCATTACCACGCTACGCGCACAGTCAAAATCATGGCCGATTTTGACATGATAAGGGGTTTGTTCAACCCTTGCTCGGCAACGGGGTGACAGACATACAAGCTAAAGCTTTAATATAAGCATACACTGAATCTCACAACAGAGAAAAATTGTCAACATTGCCCAAAGCGTTGCCAGGTTATAATGCTGGCCTGTCCACAGTGGGAGGGGTGGCGGGAGCCCCCCCCCCCCACTTTCCAGATCCCCCCATGTTCGTGAGATTTTCCCCCATGTCCGCCCCCCCCACTCGGCCGAAACCCCCATGTTCAACTAATTCCAAAAATTTTTATGTCTGAAAATTTATGTTCTTTGTTTGCAAATTGTTTTTTAAACATTAATTACCACTATTTATAATGCTAAAATATTGTTTTTAGCTTGAAAGTACGTTCACAGTAGTAAAATGCATGAAAATATGGAAATATTTTGTGGTTTTAAGCAAAAATTATCCCCCCCCCCCACTTTGAAATTTCCCCCGAGAATGAACATGGGGGCCCCCGAAGTTCCCCCCCACCCACTTTTCGGAGGGCTGTGGACAGGCCAGTAATGTTGCAACAAAATTTTGAAAATTCAAATGCAATATAACATAAAAGGACCAAAAATTGAGGCTTTGAGGCCAGAAGGATGTCAAGGAGTGGCCAGATTAAGTTGGTCCCAGCTTGTAACATATAAGCAGTATTTTGAGCCATTATCGACTATAATCACACAATGCGTTAAGGTTTTTTATGCGCAATGACAAAAAAACTTCTCGAAAAAACTTTTGGATCAGCCTACCAGAGACTACCAATATCTATGTGGACTTTTCTCAATTCCTTTTTTTACCAAACGAAAACATTCACTCTCGTTTCGTTCAATCAACATGCCCAAGATACAAAACAAAATACCAGGGAGTAACCGGAATTCCGGTTCCGGCGAAAATCGTGTTCCGGTTGCGGTTCCGGCAAAGGGTAAAAACCATACCGGAACCGGAATTCCGGTTTAAAATTTTTGTTTGAAATTTTCCACATTTTTGCTACATCTGTGATCCAAACATATGTAATATATGAATGCAATGATCAAGTTCCAACACAACAAAGGAAAAGAAAAGATTTGCCGTGTGAAACGTAAGTAGGACGCCTTACTTGTAGTAGGAATTTTTCATATCCTGCAGGAGTTTGTTAACAAAACAAAGCCAGGTCGATGCTTGTAGCAGCTATTTTACACATTCAGAAGTCTGCAGGGTATGTTCGAATTAAATCGGTCTAACTCGGTAGCAGAGAATGGATTACGTAGAAGTCTTAGCGTAAGCTTGGCTAACATAATTGCGTCATGCACCAGCCAGTGCGCTTGTAAACTTTGTAAATCGGTCTAAATTGAAGTAAACTAACGTTATCTACAACACGGCTACAAATTGCTTTCTTGGCAATGAACTGTATTTATTGAAACTGTGCGAGCAGCATCATAGATTGTCTCATTTACTGCACTCTGATTCCAAAGTTATCATCATTATCATCTAACTGACGGGCACTGTTTGTCGAACGCTAGCCTAAACAGTGTCTCTGACCACTGATGAGAAAATTACCTTCTATTTATTATTTTCTCTTAGAATCATATAAGCCAATAATTTC
>JASANE010007255.1:0-24514 GCA_030248225.1 Trileptium ribeirensis | reverse complement strand
TGTTACAATGTACATCGATTTGTAGCTTACTGTTGTGTGTGCAAATACTGTTGTATTTCCGTTTACGCCACTCTACTAAAGATTCATCGCTTATATAACTGTTGTCGTCATAAAGAGCACGCCGAATCTCTGATCATTGACATAATTGAAAAGCTTGCGTTACTAACCAGCTTCTTTATGTTTCTGCGTCTCTGTCTGCTGGACGGTTGATGTTGTTGTCAATTCAACCTGAGATGGTGTACTTTCTTCAGGGACTTGCTGCGATGCTGCTTCCTTGCTATGAATAGTGTCCATCTCGAAATAATATGTTCAAGTAATGTGACGGTTTATTAAGCTTCATACGGCTGACTGGCTACAGTTTTATCAGAGTTGTAAACAATCAACAGAAATACAACATATAACACAAAACACAAACACAAATACTTATCCGAAATAAATTAAAACGAATTTGCTTCTCCATAGTATGGGCGTCATCAGGGCCTTTGCGCCTTTTGGCACTTTTGGCGAAGAAGTACGCAATTGATTTCTTGAACATTATCTAATTACAACAGTAAACATTTATTTTTTCTTCAAAATATAACAATATAAAATGTTAACAGCCAATGATTAAATTAAATCACGAGCTATATATTTCGGCTTCTTTTGCTTATTTGCAATGAAAAACAAGCATTTCTGCAGGTATTGACAAAATATCTACGAGCCAAAAGTAGGGGAAGGCGCCTTGCCGCGGCCGGCCCCCTCTACTAAAAGAGGTGGAAGCCCCCCCGTTGCTGCTCCCCTGTATGAAATGTTACAAAACTATAGTTTCTTGCTTCTTCGTGTTTTAAAACAGAGAGGGACAACAAATAAAAATTATATATTCCTTGGTAGTCTCAAATACTGTTCAATGTTTAACGGCCAACACTAAACCTCAATGAAGCATTATTATATGGGTCATAATTTGATGAAATACGTGCGTTTCTAAGCACGCCTTTTGTCGCCGTTATGTCGGCAGTCTATAGGTATATAATCTTTATGCTCTAAAAAACGGAGGTATGTGCATGCAAAAATTTTTGAATCACGTGTACCCGCGAAATTTGCAGGCTTGTACACCGCCGCAACGGCCGTACTGGCGGTCTCAGGACATTTTTTCAGGCCCACAACACCCGCAGATTGTAAGCCTATATCGGAGGCTTTGGAATTTAGTAATTATCAATTTTAAACTATGTTTCTGCATTTCATTTCGTTGAAGAGAATTCTCTGCCAATGGCATTTGGCCAAACTACACGACGAGGAAAGTGGTCACTTTCATTACTTATACTCTACAGCCACACCAGCCACTTTAAACGAAAGGTTTTCCTCTTAAAAGGATATTGTGAAATTTATCTGAGAGGCAATACAATAAATCGCTTAGTTTTCAAAAGGATACTCACTACCGCAATCTTTAGTTAGCACCCACTAAAGAAAACGATTCATCCACTATTTTAAACTAATAAAAAGATAAATGTACACATTTCACTGGCAGCGGCCACTGCCTACCTAATAAAGGAAACCAAGAAGCTGTGACTAAAAGCAATCATCTAGAATATAATTACGACAGTGGATGCTAGAAAGACCCATCAAATTTTCAGGACATGGCTTACTAAAAACGTAACCGCTATTTTCTTTTGAGGTCGCTAGCTACGCGGTACCACGTAATCATTTTGTCAATTGCGCTGACTGCCGAACATACAGAATTAAACACGTGATGGGTAGTCAATCGCTATTCGCATCTACCTGTAAACGCGCACTGCTCTGTTGTAACAGTTATAGTGGCTGAAAAAGTGACAACTTTTCTGTTAGTTTAAAAAGTATATATAGTTGTTTTCGCAATTTGATTTGGGCCAGTATTACAACAATACGATGATCACAAATAGAATTTTACTTTCTAATGCGTATACTGCATATATGCTAGATGTCTGAAGACCACTGGGGAAAGCATGATCCTCGGGGGAGTCTGCCGGCGGACAGGGAGGTCGTCGGGGAGAAGCGAGATGCGCAGGCTCCGACGCCAGCAGAGCCATCTTGGATGTAGCTTAGGCTTCGCGGCGGACCCTCAGGGTGTAACTGCCACACCATCAAGAGCATCTTTGGTCTACTGGATCTGTGAACGCTTCCATTTGTGGACAAAATGTAGTGAAAACAAATTAAATAGAAAAATCTTGCGCGATATCAGATTAGCGTGTAAAATGCATGTATCACGGGTGCTGCTTTGTTGCTTTGACGTTATATTTTTAGTTTTCTTATTCTAACGCTCATTAACTGAACCTAAATTTCCTGTAGTTTAGAATTTGGAACTCAGGATAAGATAAAACATATATAGATGTATATTTCAATACTCTACAGGTTGAATACCCCGAATAAAACAGTTGTTTGAGTTGCTTCTGTAAATTATTTAAATCTAACTATTAATACTTGCTTTTATGCTTTTATTTTATTCAAAAAACTTCCCGGTGCCCAGCCAATGAATTATTACAATAATTGTTTGCATTTCATTTGTTAGTTTGAGTTTTTGAATAAACACATGATTTATAGTCACGACAAATGGGCTAAATCGAAACAATTTAAACATTTGCGTGAGAGCGATTATACGCTTTTGAAATCATGATAAATGTTCCCTCTGCAAAGACTAAAAGAATCTCTCAGTGGAATATCGATTTGTTGTTTCCGTTTAGAATGAGGTTTTTAAATATTTTCAACTACAACTGCCGGAAACATGACTAAATATCAACCATCCTAGAGATTCTTTCGATATGACAAATAGACACTTCTTGGGACGTGTTTCACTGCTCAATATGAGTGTGAACTAGGTTGTTTAAACCCATAAATTAACGAGAACACAATTGCTATAGTATTGGAAAATAGTTTATTCTACATTAAAGAAAGCTTCCGTGTATTTTAAAAATACAACGAATAGAACACCATTGGAGTGCTAACGGTTTGGCTAGCAGCTTCAGTTACCCATAAACTTACAAGTGAAGATTATAAAATAGCGATAGCTATGGTAAGCCAACTTATAGTTTCGTGTAAGTGTAATATATACTTTCGCGATATGAGTGTCAATCCTGTGTAAAAGATTATTCATGTCTGCCATTGGTGTGTTAACTTGTTGTGAGTAGTGCAAAAATATTTCTGCAACAAACTCGATAAGAATATAGCATCGGTTTTCTCCTGAGTTTAAATATAAATGAAATAATTACTTCTTATCTAGAAAACGAATGCTGGATTCGATATGCAATTGTCATTGCGTATGACGAAGAAGCACACACTATACTGTAATTTAAGTGCAACGGAGTAATCGGCCATAGGTTTTGGGGGTTTACGTAATTGTCGCACCTCTCCCTCTCAAGCTAAATCTACCCCCCAAGCGTGTTCGTCTGCACCGTGCTCCGAAGGCATCCGGAAAATTTTAGCAGAAATAAGCAAAAGAGGGGTGAAAATTGGGAAAAGCGGCATAAATTTTTGCAAGAAATAAGGGAAATTAAAAATATATCATAATTGGCAAAAATTGGGAAAATTTTTCATAACCGGAAAAAATTTTGAGCTCCAAAAATTTCAAAAATTTATTCTCTCTTCTGGCCTGCCGCTTTATATTGGAGGTTTGTCTATATAATTTCCTTCAAAAGCAAGGTTATTTTTAACTCTGTACAAACCTCTAACACTTCAAATTCCTGTAACACTTAGAGTTCTTTTAAGAAAAACACTGAAATTTTACCCTAAACGTTATTTTTTACCATCAACTTAGTTATATACATTTACATTATGCAAACAAGCAACGAAAGTTAGTATATTTTTGCAGCAATTACAAATTAATGTAAGTATCAGTATACATAACAATATTCAGAAAACATACCCTCCCGTTGTTTCCCAGCGACAATGAATCTAAATTCAGCACAGCTTGTAATCCAATCGTTTGTCGTCGTTTTACTAACTCTCGTATCTCTTAATCCGCTACCGTCAAGTGCTGGCTATGCGACTAATTTTAATACCATTCAACTGCTTAAATATCGCAAAGCTCCGGTTCTTGTTCGTGTTGAACCGAAAGCAGCGGCCAGTGATGGTCCGGCGACATATTTTCTTAAACGATACGGTATTTTTTTATTTCGTTTACATATTTGAAATTTCCGCGAACGCGGCTTATCGGAAAGCAAGCCACGAACCGCAGTTCCATATGGTGACGTAGCCCTAATGGTGTTTCAGAATAGGTATAAGGTTGTTTGTGAACCTGGTTATTCAGTTATAAAGTTTTATATGGGTGGTATTGTTTGTATGTATTGGCTTTGGGTTAAGAAGCTAAAAGGCGCCTAATAGGACCGGTTCCAACCATTGGTTTCTTACATAACGGCATGTGGCGATTTAACAATGATTTTTAGATTTAGTTTGTTACTACCTTTTACCATTTAGTACTAACATGTTAGGCCGAAACTGCGATAAAATGTCTGCAGCTATTGGGCATAAAGCAATTCTGAATTCCGTATCATTTCTCTATTTATAATCAGGTATATTTTGGGCTGACTCGGTTTGATTTCGCTTTCGGCGACAAAACTAATTTGAATGTGACTTAAACGAACTTAATTTTCGGTGAATTAAACTCCGTTGTCAAAACTGAAATAAAATTGAGTAGTAATCAAATTCATCCGCATGAATACTACATCGCTTTTGATAGAAAAACGATACCTAATCAAATCACTCAATACCAAACGTTTTGTTTATATTCGGTCCTGTTTGGCTCTCAAAAATCAAGCTAATTTTAAATCGGGAAGTAAAACAGGATTGAATATTGCTTTTTCGTATCTCTGCGCCCTATTGCATCCTAGTTTCTGTATTATTTCTAATCCTGCAGTAAATGCAATTAATCCAGAGTTGCAATTGATGCTGAACGATGTCGTTTCATGATACGCTTGCGTTTGACCGAGCGGACCATATACAGACCATAGCTTAAGGTAAGGCTAAGGCTGAGGCTTAGTAAATCCAGAACGACATTGTAGTCGTTTCTCTTCAGCCCCTCAAAGTTACCATAGCCGACCTAGCTATTGCCAAAAAACCATCAAATTTGGCTCATTTGCATCGAAAAAGTCGAGTTTGAATATAGCTCGCCGTTCTCTAAATCATTTTATTTAAAGTTAATTTTCTCTTACCCAAAATATTTCTGCTTGCTTTATGGTCATAATATGTCAAATTAGAGATTAGTTTATGTCGCTATTCTATATCACAAAAGCAACTGACGACAGAAATGCGTATACAAAAGGCTTTCGCAGCATAATACTGCTGTGACACCTTTCTCTTGAAGAAAAATGCAACTCTCCCCTGTGGTTGTACTTGAAGACAATATAGCTATTAATAGCTTATTGAGCTAACCAACTGTAACACGTCTTTAGCGTGCAAATAGAAAACAATGCGCCAATACGTTTTGTTTGTTATATTTTAGTGAGTGAGCGATATTAACGAACACCTTAAAATATTTTTAGCAAGTAAACAACGGGGTTTTTTATGGCTGAAAAGACTGTTTTATGTCATAACAAACAATTATATGTTATAACAAAACATAAATCATGCCAGCAAATATATATAACAGAAACAGGCAAATTGATTTTTATTATGAAACTAAGCATTGTTTTGCAAGCATTACATATTCAACCTTGATTCCTTTTTGTAATACAATTTTAGGAAATTTGTCAGAACTTATCGAAATTTTCAAATCTACTTCAAGGAAAGTTAAACTAAAAAGACGTTTGGTGTATGCTATATCTAAATTAATACACATAGAAAGACCTTGGATTCTAGAATGCACATTAGCCTATCCAAATATTGAAGTTATCCGACGGCGGCAGCAAAATACAAGCATTGTTAAGCGGTAGAACATTTGCACTTCAAATGCTAAATTATTAACGATAGCTTATCGTTGTGACTGTGAAAAACATATTTCTATTCAAAATTAGTATATTTCCACATAATAACTATTTTAGCTTTCTTGGAGTTTACCGTGTTCAAACAAAAGCTAGTGATTAATAATTCGTACTGTCATATAGTATTAATTTATTTTCAGATATTTGAACGGGTGCTAACGGTAACAATGTCGTCCAATAAATTTTTAAGTTATACATTTATATTCCAATGTAGCCTTAAGGGGCGTAGGTGAAATGCAGCGATGACGGTCAGGATAAAACAAGCCTGAGCCTAAGCTTATACCTAAGATTAAATAAGGGGTTTTGCAGCCCCAGATATTCCCCGTACTAAGTTGTTACTGTTCTAACTATTTGAAATCGTGATTTAATTTTTGTGGATTTTACACAATATCCCGTAATTTCTAGAATTTTGTACACAAATGACTAACGGTAGATGGGGATTAGTCAAACTAGATATTTGCAATAATTCACTTATACACCGAGATAAAACAGCAATGAAAAAATTGTTAAAACCATTTAGATTTTTAAGCTTATCACAATATTATCGATATAAACAAATTTAGTGATAAATTTGGTATCAGACTTTTATGAATTTTGAATTTAAATTGTTGAAAGCTACATTAATTAATTATTGACCGCTTAAAAATTGTAAAATTTTTTGCTTGCATACTCGAGGTCACACTCACGCTGTATAGTTATTTTATTACATATTTTTCAGCAGTTAAACGATCAATACACCTGCCGATGCCACAAATCAACAGTATGAAGCGACGCCTTTTGGTTACGTTCGACAATTAAACCGTCATGTTAAATTGTACAGATGATTTGTGTTGAATTCTAAATTGCATTCGGAGAACGGCACTGCAAAGTTGGATCTACGGCCTTATTGAATGGTCCCATAAATTGAATTATAAAACAAAAATAATGATGTACAAAACCAGTTTTGCTTGATTTGCTAAATGCTTTTACTTATTAACATGTACGTTAAAGCTGCATGATTCTTATTGTGCGACTAAAAGGTTAACATGATTGGACTAACTTCTCTACTTGTTATATAGCCCAGTTCAAAATTTTGGAAATACAAGAAACTTAAACTTTACTTGTTATAAAAGAATGAAAACCTTTATTATACGTAAAGTTATAGAATTTTGTTCGATTTTAAAATAACCAAAACATCTCAAAATCAAAAATATACCAGAACAAACAAACCATTGTGGAACAGAATCTATACTAACTCCAAATTCGTTGAAAACCCGGTTCTTGCTTTATGCAATCTTTTTAAGGATCGTCTAATTTATTCACGAGACAATTTAACGTTAAGTGCGTCATATGTCAGTTTTAGTTTAGGTATTAATTAGTGTTCTCGAACTAAAGCCTCTTAATTTACAGTCAAATTTTGAAATTATTAAAAAATTACTGAATTTTTCATACATGTTAGCGTAGATAAAATGACGTCTTCAGTGGCACCACAGTGTTTCCAAGCTGTTTGAGCTAATTTTCAGTTGATCAAGAAACATTTAGTATTGAATATTATATGAAATAAATAAACTTTATTGTCAATGGAAAACATTTTGGATAATGTTAGAATGACAACAGGAGGTGTATGACTGCGATGACAAAAATACTCTCTGAAAGCTTCGCACCAACTTAAATGATATGCGCTTCTATTGGGCGGACCTCTGTGATTAAATATTTTATGTTTGAATTTTATCGAAGCATAAACAAGGGATTAAGATTATAAAAAAGGCATTCAACTCTTCAGAGAAATTGCATCGTCGAAGATTTGTGTTTACTGACATAGTTTGAATTTGTACAAGTTTAATTGGTAATTGAAAAAATAATTTTTACAACGATATCAGTGGCTCCAGATAGTTGTAAGCTCCTGATGGCTAAATAGAAGGAAGCTAATTTAGTATCCACTCGCTTTGTAAGCTTTAGATAAAGACTGACTTTGGCACCACCGCTGATGAACTTATCTCAGCACTAACCATACTTTTTTAAGCCACATAGCGTTCTTCGTGGTTACTATTAAATGTTGGTTTTTATTTAACTACTACATCGTTAATGTAAAATAAATAAATTGAATTGAATAATGTGCTCATTAAATACACGAATTTATATCCAATATATAATCATAAAACGTGGCAAGACCTTTGGTATCACAAAGTTTATAAGTATATAGTTCATTTATAGCATTTCTATTAGTAAGTTATGCGCTTGCGCAGTTTAGGTGCGTGCGGCTGTTTTTGTCTAAATAACGATGTAAATTGAGCAAACATTTGCGTTCTCATTTCATTATCATTATTCGTAGCTTAAAGAACACGGAACGTTATGTTCAAATGCAATTTATGTGCAACACAACATTTCTCAAATTCTCACTTTAAAAATGACATACTGAAACGGTGTCGCTGAACTGAGTCGCTGAGGGCACGCAATCAAGAAACACGATTGGAAACACGTTTTTAATTAAACGGTGTCGATAAATTGCTCGATAATTCAAAAATAGAGCCTACGTCTTTACTGTATCAGGAAACGTGACTGTATAATGGAAAATACAGATTTCAACGCGTTCATCTGTTTTAGATTCATGAGCCGTCTCGCCAAAAGAACAACCGAGGTGTATGCGCATAAGGTGGGTGCATGGACTATAGTAGTTTAGTTTGACATCAATAAACTGAGATATTTTAAAAATCCACGCAAAACCATAGGTGATGCACACCCGTCAGGTTCCGGGGAAGGGAAGATACAGTGGTCGGCGGGAAGGAGGAGAGAGGTCCTTGGAGACGGAAGTAACACAGGAGACAAATTTTTTGAATTTTTAAGAACTCAGTATTTCTGCCGATCTTGCTAAAATTTTTCCATTTTCCAATTTGTGATAATTTTTTTCTAATTTCCCTTGTTTTTTGCCAATTTTACACCGATTTTGGTCAATTTTCAAGGAAGTTATGACAAATCCGTCAGCTCGTCTTTAGCGAGCGGCGGCATGATGGAAGAGTGGTGCGTTGAGGGGGTGCGGAGCTTTCAGATTTGGCTTGATACGGCCCCAAACTTAGAGCGTAACATGTACCCCCTATCGGCATCTATGGCCAACACTGTCCACCTGTTTGCAGAATGTTGCTAACCCCTTTTTTCTAGTCATTGTTCATGGAAATAATAACCACGAACATATACAAACATATGTGCCATGCCCATCGATATACGAGTTCTGTCAACTCTGTGTCAGCTCTTTCAAATTTTTAAAAACACAGACTATGGTCACTAGTAGACTTGTGGACATCAAGATACACATTGAGCTGCGCAATTTCATAATTTCATCCTCAGCTGTTGAATTTCAGGGTTATCATGTCTTTATGATAAATCAATCAATGCGGCATTTCCGAGCCCGCACAGCAGAGTGTTAAGTGTATTAGGCTATCAGTATGTACCTTACAAAGTAGCTTTCAATTTAACCCTTTGCCGCATGAAATAATGTGTTCTTCGGCATTGTTGAGCAATATTTTGTTGCGGCGGCGGACTAAATCTATATTCTTTGAGAGCATTTCTCGTACGCTACCCAATACGCCATACACGGTCAAGGCCCGAGGTTTAGGGCTATAGGGTGAGCTTCAGCGGGAGGTCGTCAGATATATACATGTTCGAAATTTGGTACGACTCAAAATTGTTTAGAATTATTGTCAATTTTTGCCGATTTTAGCCAATTTTCCCCTGAGATTTTGAAATTTTCCCATCGATTTATGCCCATGTCGTCCACATTATTCCTATGTTCACTCGACTTTAGTAATTTTTGCCAAAATATTTCGTTGATGCGGAGTTCCTACTGCGAAAATAAGGTTATTGCTGGGGAGGGGGTGATAGAGCTACGTGCCGTGGCATCAACATCGCCCGAAGTATGGGGGCCGAGCCTCACCGGAAAATAGTCCACCCTCTCCCTTATGAGCAAACACGAACTGCGCTATCCGTGATCTACTGCTTGGTTCCTCAAAATAACTTCGCAAATACCTAATAACATAAGTGCAATCGTATCGCTTCACACACGATAAATTCGGCTATCGCTTCACAATTTACTCTGTATCGCATTTGTTAAACCATGTGGGAAAAGATTACCCGAATGATAGTAGAAATTTCGATTAATATATAACTAAAGAGGCATTAATTTAGAGCACGATCAAGTACACAAAGTGCACTGAAAAGCATCGATTTGCTTGATCATTTTAACTGCAATTCAATGGGAAACTAACTTTGAGGTAAGTTTTCAATTTTGCTTGTGTACTAATGTGTAGCTAATTTTACAAGTATATTGCTCACAACACGGGGTCGCATATGTTATAAGCACATTTCCATCTTTACAATAAAAATTACTACAACGACATGTTTATAAAATTTTGTGCATTGAAGAAGCAATTACTCATTTTTAAGAACTGAATTAATGTGCCAATGTATTTTGCATATTCCTCAAGTGGATTCGAATTTATACAGTATTTTATCACAGCGATGTATAATATAACGGATTTATCATTCATTCTACAGTTTTCCCACCGCTTTGAGTCAAAGTTTTCCAACACTGCTCAACCTAATCTAGAATAGCAATCTTATTTTGTCTATAGAGAAAATTTAGTTGTAAGACGTGAAATTTTACGAGCCTACCCACTAGATAGCAAGTCTATGATAGAGTCACTCGGGTGATTTTAGGCAAAGTCTTATGGTGCAAATATGTCATAAAAAATAAAATATGTCTGCAATTTAGATAAATGATTTTTCAAACCACTAATAAGGTAAAAGAAGAATTTGTAAACCAATTATAAGCATACGGGACCACCAGTTTTAGCAAACACAAAATCACCTCTCCTCATGGTTCTAAATACTTACTCGCAATTATAAGGTTGCGACCACGTCATATCAGTAGGAAAGCCAATCTCAATTGTGCTATTTACTGCCACAGCATTCATGAACGGAGAGCCGAAAGTACCAGGGGTGCGCAGTCTGCGTCGCCGTGAGGGGGAGAGGCGATAATCCCCTACCCTGTACGACCATGTATGTGCAAATCTAATCTAAACTACCTTGTTACTTAATCATTAGGCAGTTGCTTCCTAAAGTTCTATGTTTTTTAGACTCGATTTATCGATATTTGTCCTACAAATATTCGGGTATTGTAGCAAAATTAACCGCGAATGCCTAAACTCGGGCGTTTCAACGATCTTTTTGGCATATCCAAAAAATTTATTACGTTCCTATTTTAGTTTATTTAATAACGCTTTAGTAATGTTACCGCTTCAATGCATACCCGAGCTCGATCGAGTTGCAACAAAACAACATAATTGGATTTGATACTTCCTTTTCAACGACCTTTTTCGAATCTTCGAAAAATTACACTCCTGCTTTCGTCTATCATCTGATATTTTAATAAAGTTGGCTTTCAATGCATACCCGAATTGGAATGAAACTTTCAATAAAACAGCAGCACTGGATCACTCTTGGTCTAGTTTTTCATCAAACCATTATAAAGCTAATAAATGTTGTGCTGAGACTACTGAATTAGTAACGCTACTTATTTTTTTCGGTAGTTATGAAAATTATCTAGTTATGTAAAGCAAGAATATAAATGAAGTTGTCGATATCTTACTAACGTCAATAATGATATGCACTGTAATTTTTTGAAATTTTGATAACACATATATGCTACCACTAAAAACACTGATGTCCTGGGTCTGTCGGCTCAAATAATCGTGCAGTGGCCCTATCAAAGTGGTCAAACACATGAGGACAGGTTGAATGGTTATATTAAAATCACAAGCTAGGTGACACCAGGGTAACAAGCGTCACGGTTCCAAACTATTCGGAAGCCATCCTATTGTCGTTATTACCACGGTTGACTTGTTGGTGCTCACGGAGACATGGATGCGCAACGAGGACTCTCCTGGGCTGCGTGAATGTACGCCCACATCTTTTTCAAGCTGTGGAAAGCCGAGAACATTTGGAGGTGGTGGGGGCCTTGTAGTCATATACACAACTTTACTAAATTACATGCCCCATAAGGATGTATCGGCATACGCTTATGACAGTTTTGAATTCATGTGTGGAACCACTAACATGGATTGTCGCTCCATCACCTTACTTGTCCTCTACCTCCGGCCCCAGTTTTCACTTCACACTTTCTGCACTGACTTTGTGCAACTATTGAGTCTACTGGCGATCAACACACCCGATCTACTAATTATGAGCGATTTCAACATCTCAGATAGGTCACAAACACTTACTGCGTTTCTATACTCTTATGGTCTCACTCACCATGTTACCGGCCCGACTTACGACCGTTGTAATACGCTGGACCTTATAATCTCGTTCACCGACAGCAATCTCGTCTCGAATGTGACAGTAACTTAATCTGCAGTGTCCGATCATCATTTAGTAACGGCGAACCTTAACCATCTCGTTGACTGCAATGCAAGGACAACTTCCATCTAGTTTCGGTGCTGGAATTGCGTGAACACTGACTCATTTCGAGCAGCTCTGTCTTCCATTGTGCTACCCTTGAGCGACTCGATAAATCAGCTCGTCAGTTACCTCTATTTTCAACTGTCAAGCATTGCTGACACGTTTGTTCCTGTCAAAACGAAACTCATTCGGGACTGCCCTCGAGAACCGCATGGTTTGACAGTGAATGCCATGCAGCCAAGACGTTGCTTAGACGGTTTGAACGGCTCTACCCACCATCACACTACCAGGTGAGCAAAGAAACAGTACAATCGCTATAAGCAAATGTACCCTGAACTGTTCAGAAGAAATTAATTTTGTAAAAATACAGCGTTCACAGATAAATGTGTGCACTTGCTGCACATTGTAACATGTATTGTCATGTTTATACCTACAGAATTTGTGGCAATCATAACGCTTATTGCTACAGAATCTGTAGCGCAACTCTTTTTATTGCACCAAAACCTGTGTCAATCTTCACGATTAGTACTACAATTAAAATTCCGAAATGCAGCAGAGTATAGGCGTAGTTAATACAAGGCACAATCCTACACTTTGTGTAGCATATAACATGCTTATTGCTACTGCCATAGTACCAATGGTATCTACCATTTAACACATATATACATGCTCGAGCTATGAGGTCCTAGAGCGTGTAGCCGAGAGCTGGGTTGTCGCGCTTAGGCCCACTAGGGAGATAGTCTGCTGGTCGGCGGAGAAGGCGCCGCGGGTGAAGAAAGGGGGTTGATCAGTCGACCTGGCAGGGGTTGTGGGGCGGGTTTGTTCCGCCGCTTTAGGGATGTTGTAACCCCTGGTAATTATGAACATATATGACTTAACATAGTTCAGGAAATCGTGGGTTTGGAATTTGATGTTGCTTGAAAAATTTTCAGTGGAAACCAATGCATAATTATACAAAGAAGTTGTGGTAACATTGAAACAATGATTGAACATATCAGAACATTTCGAGTAGCGCAGTCTTCCATTTTGCTACCCTTGAGCGACTCGATAAATCGGCGCGTCAGTTACTTATATTTTGCACTGTCGAGCATTGCCGACACGTTTGTTCCTGTCAAAACCAAACTCATTCGGGACCGCCTTGAGTCCCCATGGATTGACAGGGAATGCCATGCCGCCAAGACGTTGCTTAGACGGTTTGAGCCGTTCTACCGACGATCACCCTGCCAGATGAGCAAAGAAGAGTACAATCGCCATAAACAAATGTAACGTGAACTGTTCAGAAGAAATTAAATTCATTCTGGAAACACCCACTCAGCGACGTCGCAAATGGCAAGAAATGGAGTATCATTAACTCCATGATGAACATGAGAAACCAGGCTGCTCCTACACCGGGTCGTGCGGATGATTTTTCTACGTTTTTCTGCCAACAAGATAGAATCAATGCGATCCACGTTTTAGCAATCCACCTTGAAGAACAGCTCCGTTTCCCAGCATGCAACAGCAAATAGTCA
Organism: Trileptium ribeirensis; assembly: GCA_030248225.1. Classification (NCBI taxonomy): domain Eukaryota; kingdom Metazoa; phylum Nematoda; class Enoplea; order Enoplida; family Thoracostomopsidae; genus Trileptium; species Trileptium ribeirensis. The sequence goes on along the minus strand of JASANE010007255.1, from coordinate 10,647 downwards.
CGTACAGTTGCTTCCTCATCCTGTAACGAAAAATCAGTTGCGGCGCCTAATCAAAAAAGCAGCAACAAATACTGCTCACTGGATGATCTGTCACCGTCGGTAATAAAACGATTTGCTAATGAGCTGGTTCTTCATTTCACTACTCTAATAAATGAATCTATAGCGACAAGCACCATGCAAAGAAGAGCACCTTCCAGTGAAAAGTTGGCCATTGTACATCAGCGATTCAAAAACGCAACCTCAATGTTGACGATATGAACAATTTTCGGCAGTTTCTAACGTATCAATTTCTCTCCAAACTAATAGAACGTGTAGTCGCACAACAGATAAACGATCACCCAGAACGGGATCATCTTCTGTCGAATTGTCACTCAGCGTACCGTAAAAGATACTCAACTGAAACCGCATTGGTTAAAATATGCAGTGACGTTCAAAAAGCCTTCACGCGTCAGCAATCTACGGTGCTGGTGAGCCTCGACTAGTCCGCTGCGTTCGACACAGTTGATCATGCAGTGGTATATAAATCATGGTTCTGGAACAGCCTTATATGGCAAACGTTACGTAATGCGTTACATTTGCCTTATATGGTAAACATAACAAAATGCATTTCTCTTGCCTTATGTGACAAATGTAACGTAACGTGACCCTTTCAGAACAGTGTTTTGCGTGTTTATTGATTTAGTGTTAGAGTGGATGCACTAATTTCAATATTTAATTTTTCGAACCTAAGCTTTACACTACAGTGATTAACATTTCAAAATAGTGGGGTGCATTTTATTTTTATTTTTTATTCAGCGTCACGATTCAATTCATGAAACCGTGCAGATAAAAATTAAATGAAAAATTTTACGATGTAAATACGAGCTTTACTGTGCTGGTTTCTACGACAGTAATTTACACAAAACATGTTGACGTAATAACGAAATCATAGTTTTACTGAATATAAACAATGCTATGCGCGTGAATTTATAGCTTGAGAACTGTGACACTTCATCATGGGAAATTTAATAAAAAGAAAAGAAAGAACTAGATTTTTGTGGAGTATAATGTTAGCAACACATTGTCTGATACCCAGATTTTTGTTATAGCATAATTTTCGCTGTAATTCTCCAGAATTAGTTCTTGTTCACTTTCAAGTTTGTGATGTCGCATTGATTTTCGTGTTTCTATAAGATATTTCTAAGTTTCTGAGAACTAGTTGAATTGCATTGTGTAGTATTTTTTGCTAGCGAACATGGCTTGAAAAGATTTCGATAACATAATTCAGTTATGCAAACTTCACTGCAGTGTAAAATTGTTTCGCACGTTCTAGCTACTAAATAATTTGGAATAAAATATATGACCGGTCGAAACATGTTCTTGTATTAATTGCAACTAAAACTTCCGTTCAGTCTCTCTGCGACAGCATTCACAGCTGCAGTTTAAGGCAACTAATTTCAAGTCTAAAAATTGCGTCTATACGGTGGCGACATAAATATACGGTCAGTTACGTCATAAAGGATACGTCATTTGTGAAAATGTTAACTTTACTTGAAGTGTTATCGACTATATAATATTATATAAACTGTATGGTGGTATAAATTTTTTTGACATTATAGCTAATCAATAAGGTGCTGTATATTATTTAAATAATATTTCGAGTGAGATTTTCCATTCAAACAGGGGTATTTCAATATAATTCCATGTGAATTGATCAAAGCGTTACGTATTAAATAAACAATACATGCTCAGTGTAACTGAAATTGCTGTTTTCATTGGATTGCTTGATATTATTGGTTACGCTATGCGGTAATGATCCCTAGAGTTATGGTGTGTTTTTATGTTAATGAACATCAGATATTTAAAATCACTGTTTTTAACACGTAATTCTACAGACAAAATATATAAACCTTGTAACGCGGAAGCTTTTTGCAAATCGCAGCTTTATTTAATATTGATGGTGGTAACATATCGCTATATTAAATGTACAGATAAGACGAAATTAATACATTTTAATTTACGCCTAACTAACCTAACGAAGACTTGTTTTCATTTAACAACTTTGCTTTGCTTTCAAGCAGTAAAACTTATAAAAGATTCCAATGTGTACCTTTCCATTTTCGCACTGCCTCAATGACTTGTTTAAAAAACTTGTGCGACTGAGCAGTTCCAGTTTCCCGTCTTGTTGTCTGAAACTATTTTGGTACCGAAGATACATGCAAGGACGAATAATCTTCTTCCTGTTGGTTAAACAATGCAACATCCAGAATCGGCTGCGTTCAAGCTTGTTAAATGATGTTTTTGTGTTATTTTAAACGGTCAGCTTATTTAACATTGAGAGCGCCGGACGCATAGCTTGAAGAAATAATGGCAGCTAGCTGATTCATTCGTTGAACAAGGCTAACAATTTCGAATTCTGTGCATGGTTTAAGAGTTGTTATTCATAATAACGTGCAACCACTGAATTATTTGATGCTTGATGTCAGGTGCTTTATTTGGGAAGGTTTCAAAATTATTTGAAAGCATTTTTTGGATGTATCGACGTAAATCAAGAATTTGAAAAATATGAATTATATAACTATTTGCTTCATATATATCTTTAACCTGACATTATGTGGCATTCTTAATTGTTGTGTCTGCGGTGCTATATAAATAATTGTATCTAGAACTTAATCAGGTTAGTTTCTCAGTTGAGAGGTTTAAGGTTTACACGTAATACAAACACCCGAGGAAAATGGTTGCAAATCAAGAGTATGTTATGCCATTTTTGCTTCCAGCAATGCCTTGGAAATTGCGAGATTCTTCCAAACTTCAAAACAGCACAATTTTAAAGCAGTAAACCAGCGCATATCGTACAGCTAAACGGCTTTTGTGCTAAAATTGCTGGGCAAAATCAAGCATGTGAAATGGTGAAAATGCTTTGCTATTTAACTTGAAAAAATAGATATTTCCAGGAGGCACAAAATGACAGCGAATTTCTAAAATGTTGTCAATGAAGTGAAATAATTTGCTGCAGTGCGCGACAATCTCATTAGCGAAGCAATGCAATGAATATTGGAACGCTGCATTTTTAGGTTGAATCAATAATAATTTTGTTTATAATACAAAAAAACATTATATTAAACAATTTCAACAAAACGGTATCATGCATTACAACGACAAATGAAAAATTGCTGTTGTTGTGCTAACTTATATATTTTTATGATAAACGTAAAGCTCTAAGGTTGTGCTTACATAAAAACAAGAAATTTTTGTTGCTCCTACGCAAAAAATTATCGTGACAATTAAAAGTTGCGACAACAAACTTTTGTGGTGTATGGCTTAGAGTTATATAGCTCGACTTGTTTCCTAGGTATCCAACAGCGAACTGTTTGTGTAACAGTGTGTGCCGGATTCGAGTAATGATAAAAGCGTATTTCAGCAGCAGTAAAACATAGTCAAAACCTACATTTGTTATTAGTAAAACGATTCATAATAAAACCGCAGAGTAGTATAAATGTTTTTCTATAATGTAAACATATATATGTAACCACATTAAACTACCAGCTGAAACCAAAAATTTATTATGGATTTTATACGCCAAATATACAGGATTCAAAAATAAATGTGTACACTGACTGCACATTGTATCGTGTACTGTCCTAAACACACATAAACAATTTGTGTCAATCGTCACGTTTTTAATACACAGGTTATTTTCATTCACTGAAAGAACTCATTTATTTGCGAACGCTGCAATATTGTCAGTAACACATATGACGTGAATCATGATATATACACAGGAAACCGACTGAGAAATGTATCTTACGATGCAGTGCGACATAACTGGGAACTATAACGTGCAGTACAGTTTAAGCCAAATTAACAGACAAATGGTGTTGAATAGACTTTTACAAAGAAATTTACGGCAGAACGCCAAATTTAATTGCAATAGACTACCACCTGTTGCAGGAAACTTAATATTAGATGTGGGGATTGGCATAGCCACGTTTATGGACCACGCCCATAACGATGTTGCCCGATGCATGATGTTCAGCTACTAGCACTGCACTGCTGCAATTGCATCACTTTCGAAAACAATGAAGTCAATCTATGAAATCGTCTGGGGCTGCAGCAACGCAAACTTATAATGCAGCAAGGTCATGTTGGAAACCAGCTTAAGGCAGTCAAACTGAAAGAGTAACTTCTCCTACCAGCCAAAAAGAAGATAATTAAACATTGTATCGTTGACATTTACACCAATCTACATCAAATAGTAAATTGTTTCGTTCAATACGGGCTCAATGATATTTGATCAATAACATAGAGAATCATTAATAAAATTTTTTGAATGAAATTGAGAATAAAATCATGTCATTTTCAAGCAGCTCCTGATTGTTCACTTAAGCTACGTTAATTGTGGACGTCTATGAGTATAATAGATGACACTAAAACAGCGTTTGGTGAAGAAGGCCTTGATGACAAATAGTATTGTTGCATCATGATCATGTTGTTTATTTCTTTGCGGAGAATGTGTGGAAAGTAGAGTATAAAAGTAGCTAACTTCCTCTTCCGCCATCATTCGTGCTTCTTCTCGCATTAAATCGATATGCTCAAAGAGCGTATAATACTGCCCCACCGGCACTTGTGCCATATGAGGAATTATTTTGTTCCTGAAGGAGATGATCCCCAAATTTTCGTCCTCTTTTATAACGGATGGAGCGCTTTGTCAAATTTTCGACCATCGCCGTTCTACGTTGGCGAGCTGAAGTAACGAAGTGTGCAACACTACCTTGAGACGCAAAAGGCGATTTTCATGAAAAGACCGGATTTGCGTAATTTGATGATGCAAACTTACTCCCCACGAAAATGTTACGAAATAATGGCAAGAGTTTCTCTAAAAATATTTACTGAACGGATGGGAAAAGGTGATGTTAAAACACTTGAAAGTTGCTTTGCGAGCGAAATTTATTCAACATCCAGATCTTCCTGATACTTTGATTAATACCGGTGATGCAAAGTCGGTTTTCGCAAGCTCCAACGATCTAGTTCCTGGCAGCGGCTTTCAAATGAACCACGGCGATTCAGCATCTGTTGAAAAGGTGAATATATATATTGTTGCTTTTGTGTAAACAGCTTTTCTGTTATGTTTGCATTCTCAGCGTTGTTTTATTCACAGAAGTTGGACCGTTTACGTCTTTCGACTTGTTTACACATGCTTATTATTTTAGGTTATTGACAAGAACTGGCTTTCTTGTAGAAAAACTGCTGATGACTCTTCGCGAAGAATTTCAAAACAACGCTGTAGTCGAACCCGTTGATATTCCAAAGCCCGATGATGAAAAGAAGCTAAAGGAACAAAATGTCATGATTGCAGATAAATAAAGTCCAATATTCTCTGCTTAATTACGTGCTGTTAAAAATTATGAATAAAAACAAGGTCGCTCTATTGAATTCACTTTATTACGACGTCAATATCGCAGGTGGGAGTTACTCGCGTACGCAGAAAATATGGCATACATGTCGAAGATATAATACGTACAATAACGAGAAATCATGTCAGGCGTTGGCTTGACGTTAGACTTGCTCACTCAGCTGCACAAGCCTTAGCAAATTACACAAAATGGAACGCCGAAAAGTGCGTTTAGTACAACTCAACAAACGAACCATGGGATTTAGATTTAATGTTCATCACAAAAGTTAAGAAACAAAATACCGGCTACCGCTATGTGCTCATCGTTGCCGATTGTTTTAGCAGAAAAGCGTATGTCAAACCATTGCATACAAAAATTTCCCAAAAACGTTGTTGAAGCATTTAAAACGATTCAGCCGAGAGCAATGGTTTCATCAAAAATCGTTCGCACAAGGATGATGGCACTGAGTTTCGGGCTGAATTTGACAACTATTTGAAACAAAACAGTATAAAACATTTTTGGTCGGACAACCTGTTTTAAAGCGACCTTGACGGAACGATTTATTCGAACAGTGCGAGGAAAAATATAGAAATGCGTTACGTTTTCAAAAAGTTTACGCTTCATAGATAAACTCCAATCGTTTGTCGAATCTTACAATAACACTTATCATAGAATAGTCCGTATGACACCGAATCAAGTTGAAAGCTCTAACACATCTAAACTAGCAACGTTTTTGCACAATGGTCAAAAATCGGAAAGCATAAAAGCGAAACAACACGAATTACAACTGGGCGACATTGTTGGTATTGCGTTACGGCGTGATATCTTCCAAGGGTTCTTAACCCGGATGGACTAATGGATGTTACGAAGTGTGGCGAGCGAAGAAATTCACATCCGCTTAGTTACAATTTGCAAACAATGTTTTGTGAGAAGCTAACAGGTTAATATTACCGGGAAGAGTTACAAAAAATACCTACTACTGCTAAACCGGAGTCTTCTGGAAGACGATATACAAAAGATCTGTAACAAGGGCCGACAACATCAGTTAATTCTCGGTCTCGAGAGCGTCATGGCACAAGATAGCGAGGACACATATAGTGATATATGGCAAAAGATATCGACTTAACCGAACAATCGATAATCGATAAGTTAAAACATTTAATGTCCAACCAGATTGGGGATGCAAATAGAGCGATATTAATGTCAATCGATACGGAAGCGCAAATCAAAATAGAAGCGCCTGTGGAAAGCAGCAAGGTGTCGAATGGTATGCAACAGAGGCGCTCTTCAATGTTTATTTTTCAAAAAATTTTGGGAGGAATACGTGTTTGGAAAGAAAACTTAAAGAACAAATTACAAGCGGCATGGATTGCTGCACAAAATGAGAGCACTAATTAACATTGTAATTATTGGCAGTTTGTTGTTGAAATGTGTAAATAATTGTTGTGATTGAGTGTTTATTAAAATTGCGCAATATTTAACGCTGATAATTTTTACATTACACTGCCGAGTAAGTCATACTGCAGGTGATTTTCCTATGAACAAGTTATCGAGCTTTACAACAACGCTAGACTATCCTCTAGATTTGCAAGATGACGATTGGGAATTCGGACTGTGTGGAGTGATTTCACCGACAACAATTTTCAACGTCTACCAGCAGCATCACTATAGTAAAGGCGTATTTCGATATAAAATCAACAGCGATAAGTGGATATACAATTAAATTCCCGATGACTACTATGCTATACTCCGAAATGCGTTTCAATTGCAATCAAAGCATACTTTGTTGAAACTTCAAATGACATAATTAAATTTTTACCAGTACAATTTAACAAAAGAAAAATTTGCCATCAAATCTGATACTAAAGACCAACTAACTATTGCGTTTGAAGGTCGCGCCGCGTTGCTGTTTGGATTTGTCTACGGCATCGACTATACTATAACTAACAATTTGCGCGAAATTGTCGCTCAGAGTTGCAAGATTTTGGAGCGAGAAGGAATGATGTATGTACATTTATTCGTATATTTGCAAACCGTGTCTTGTCGGCGACACACAATCGCCGCTTCTCGCGTTGTCGTCATTGATCCCAAAAAGGCGTTCCATGATCCTCGCACGGTATGCGACGATTCGGAAAAGATTGGCGTTCCGCTGCCAACCACTGTCGCCCGATGCTATGACAAGTCATTTTATGTACCAAATCTTTCGACAAGTGATTCGAACTCTGTAAAAACTTCTATAAATACCGACCACAACACACCGATACCGTTAGAAAATAACGGACACGTAGGGACACGGCGGCTTTGGATTGATGCTCGCTGCGCTATCTCGCGCTTTATTGCCGATTAGTCGCTACGCGTTGGCCACCTTTGATTGGTGGGGTGTCAAAAGAAATTGACAAATCACTGATCGAGAACGCCAGCGCGTCATTGGCTGCAAAACGTCTCAAAACTAGCCACAAACCACAAACTGGAGCGGCACCCGAAGAAAACGACAAATTATCGAGAGCGAGCCTCGTCGTCGTGGTCGTCAAACAGTAGTTACTTCAAAGCGGCGCTGCAGCACCGCTCCCTTCCGCGCGGTACATCAGGTCATTTGCACTACGTTGATCCATCAAATATTTTTGGCTAACAATATTATAGCAAGCAATTCGCAAACGTATTGTGGATTTTACTACAACCGATCTTGTACTAAAAATGAACTCGATTTATTTTCATCGCGACCAAATCAAACGTCGATAATGCGTGGTTCACGTTAAGTTGCGTGCACCCACTGTACACGGTTACGCAAGAACGGCAACGATCGTTGCACTGCAGTTGTCGTTACATTGTAATGATGATGTTATTAATAGTCGCTACAACCTTGCTGGAAAACCTGACATTTTTGAACGACGCTTGCAGCGAATATAGCGGTTGATGTTACACTTCTTCTAGCAACAATGTTAAAGTCGCACGATGAGTTAAACAATAGCAAAGGTTGCCGCAAGATGGTGTAACGAGGAATAATATCTTTGCATTGTATCTGTCTCAGAAACCGGAGTAGCTGCATGCTAGTCTAAATAACTGACAAAAACGTACGCAAAATTTGTTACGTGTACCAAATTTCATGAACGCCGGTGTAATAACAGATGAATCTTTGCACTGTTGTTACTGAAATCAAGCTAGCGACATTATGAGTAATTTGTGCTGTACGACGATGTAACGAGTATACAGAATGTATATTGCACGCAGACCCTATGAATTCAAGCGTAGAATGGTATAAGATGGATGCCCTTTGTGCTTTAAAGTACTGCTGCAGCAAAATTTTAGACAGGTAATGCAGGTTTAACAAAACGCTGCGTTAAAAAAGTAGACAGTTCTGTATCTAGCAGCTGTACACAATAACAATCTATGTCTGAGCATGTGATATCTTAGATTTTTGCCTTGGATGCTTAGAGCATACAGTATAAAATTGTTGCAGCACATTCCGTAGCTAGCGGACGTAAATTATTGGTAACAAACGCATACGTGTCTACCCGTGTTATACCACACTAATGATTTTGCTTGCACAACTATCTTAATGCAACACCCTGTTATTCAATATACATTATATACTAACACCATAGACCTAGACACTGACGAATTGTTGCGTGTGTCAAAGTACACTTTACTATTACATAATTTAGAAATAGCCATATCTCAAGCCAATATGTAGGAAATTGTCATGTAAATTTTACACTGTGTACGATATAGTTAGTTATTATTGAACGATTGAACATTGAGTGATTATTTGCCTTAGTTTGTTATATCAACTAAATTAGAATTTAGGTGCGCGTATATATAAATCAAGTCCTTAATGTCGTAAAATTGCTGGTTTATGAATTTAAAATTTCCATTAATTTTTAAATATTTGGCTTCAGATTAACAAATATATCCATTTAAGTTTTATCTTATATCCAACTCAAAGACTTTAAGTGTAATAAATTTCGGAAATAATTACTGTCTACTATTAAAATAAATTGCTTCTTTATAATATGTAAAACTTCTAAACGACGCTGTAATGATAAAATTCTATAACGGTTCTTTTAGATAAATAAGAAGCATATATTCAAAATTCATAACAATAGTTTGACAACGTCAAGTTTTGGTGGCGGAAATTACAACCGACATTTAGAAAAGATGCACAGGCTTGTAAAAAGTTGGTGAAAAATTGGTCAGTAATGGGAAAGGGGCTGGGCAGGGGTAGTCGGGTCCGCATGGGCTGCGCACGGATGTGCGTATATGTGTTCTGCGCCTGCGAAGCCACCGCCAATTGCGGGGAGATGTTTCAGACGAACTCTCAGGGGTGGTAATCTCATAACCCCTATTATTACAGTGAATGTAGCCTTAGGTTCCTTAACCGTGGAAATAGTATTGTTGAAATAAACGCTCGGAACAAAATCAGGAGAAACTAAAATTTTGATGCTGATTCTAAAACTAATTTAGCTGCATCTTATAGCCTATGGGCTCCAGCCCGACCGTTCAATTTGGAGACATGGTGTTTAGACAGGGAAAGTTTTAGGTAAACCACAATGTCCGACAATATTATAAACCTTCCATTATAACACTTTAAGACTTTTTTGACTTTTAAATTCAATTATCGGCTTTAATGTTCATTATCAGTTTTACTGTTTGGACAATCTGAAATGAAGTTTCTATTATCTAATATTTTGCATATATATAAAATATTGCGTTGTCAATATTAACCAATCGTGAACTCTAAACTCTGTTTTTTGTTGGATAACAAATTTAAGTAATTTTGTTTAATATCGAACACTAAAGGTGTCAAACTGAAGCTCGTATGATAGGAATGATACACATATGCTGTTTTATGGTATATATGCTAAAATCTTATGCTAAACCCAGCAAATCGATCAAATGTAATGTGCAAAAATTCAACTTCTCACTGCACCAGCGTTCATGAATTTGGATATACGTAACAAGCGCCGCTCGCGTCCAGCTACTTCGGTTTCGGATACAATCGCAGTGCAAAAACATTATTTCTCCTTATGAAGTCGTGCGGCAATGTTTGTTGTCGTTACAATCAGCGTGCAACTTTAAACATTTTTGATACATGCAGTGTAACATCGAAAACTATAGTCGCTACAAGCGTCGTTCAAAATTGTCAGCTGTTGCACGGAGCACGTAGCGACATAATAACATCATCATTTCAATGTAACGACAAATGCAGTCTAACGAGCACTGCGGTTCTTGCGTAACGGTGTGCAGTGAGTGCACGCAGCTTAATGTGAAACACGCA